>APFE030290771.1:0-19169 GCA_000404065.3 Pinus taeda
GTTATGAAAAAGATTACAAAGTATTGCTTTCTGTTGTAGAGAGGAGTCCACCACCTCATTTTAATCATATTTTGAATCATAGTATGAATGAGACTAGCAAGTATTTCTTTATGTGGTAGATTTAAAGTGCGTGTTGTCCTTCGACTCTACGAGATCCTTCCATTTTATCATCAAGTACTACGAAAGTAAACTCTGATATACTCATTATATTTTATGTCGATTAGTGGGATACGAAAACCTTCACCTAGTATATTATCATTTTGGTCTTGTTAAATGTTTTGGGTAATATTTAACTTCCAATGAATTATTCAGGAGGTACATATTCCCTTAGGATCATTATTTTTTGTGGGGAGACATATTTTTAGGTGAAATGTCGTAGGGAACACCTTTCTCACTGGATGTGTTACCATGTTTGAGGGTTCTTTCACTTATGTGAGAAATTCTTTGAAGGCCAATTTTGGTACTCTCGATAGTTATTTCTTTAGGAGTAACTTTGTTTGTAGTTACAATCCACTTCTAGAAGAATTTGTCATAACAATTATTTCTCAAGAGTTCTTTCTCATTAGTTTTTTTTGGCACCAATACTTTTATAAGTACTCATGATGTAAATATGTGTAATAATATTTATTTTTTTGTTGAAGACATTAAATAAGCAATACTAAGAAAGGAATAATTTATTTTTTATTTTTTATTTCCTTATAAGAATTTCTATAATCTTTAGTAAATGTAGTTTTTTCAAGTGTGACAACTACATGTTTAGATAATTTAACTACATGTTTTTTCAAGCGTGACAACTACATGTTTAGATGATTTAACTACATGTTTAGATAATTTGGACTTCTACAACCTTTTGAATTCCAAATGAATTTTGGAATTACATATGACTTTTGGTATTACATGCCTTTTTACTTCCATGACTCTTTAGTTCAGATATGACCCTTGGAGTTCCACTTTTTTTTCTTTACAATGATTACAATAATAAATCACCACTTCCATATCAACTTGTGATGAGCCTTGACATGTCACTATATTTGATGACAGGGACTAATAGTGGATTATGACATGGAATTTCTCTAGTGGTGACATGGATGCCAACTACATCTTCATTCTTCGTGAAACTACAATTGTTGATGTTCTCCACCCTCCAAAAGGTCTATGATCAAATGGAGTCTTCGAGGTACTTTGATCATCAAGGTTTAAGTATGTTATTCTTTATTTTTGTGCTTCCATTGTTTTTTCTACTCACCTGATATTCCTCATGTATGCTTGCCATGATTTTTATAGAAAACCTGTATCTTCAGTCACAAATGACGAGCAACTATGAGCCTAAAAATCACCTATTCCACTAGGTATATTTTTTTTTTATTCATTTCACTTCATTACTCCCAAGAGGGACAAAAGTGGCACCCAAGGGAGAAGGAAGGTGTAGGGAACACTCCTAAATATTGAGGGATCAAGTCTTCAAGCCTTAACATGGGCTTATGTGCTTAAGAGGCCCAAGAGGGTGCATGGTGCAAGTCCAAAGGCTGAAGGGAAGAGCTTCATTCCTTTAGAGTGAACTCATTCACTCTAATGATATAAAGGGTGCACAACACATTAAGGAAGGCTAAAGGTAAATATTAAGGTCTTCAAGGTGTGCTTGCATGCTCAAGGAGGGCACACTTCTTCGATTCGATGGAGTGCACTCAAGGAAGACTTGGTCTTTTTTGAAGGGTATAGATTGGAGAAAGGAAGAAGAAAGAGGCTTAAGGAGTGTGCCTAGTGAAATTGGAAGGTGCATGGTGCACTTTCGAACAATGTAGGGTTCCACATCAAGGCTTCAAAGTGTTCCCATGCACTCTTTTCCTTAATGAGTTCACTTTGAACCAAAAATTTATCTAAGTCTAAAATATTGAGATCAAGAACTTGGCACTGTTATTTTTTACTATTATGTGATCTACTAGACACTGATTCAATGATAAAGAGATGGTGCTTATTGATTGATCACAAAGTTATTTCCATAGGGCCAAGGATATTGGGTTTGGGCCCAACCCTAGTGTCTTAGGACCCTCTTGTGTATTTGTATCTCCTTTTCGCTCATAGCACTTCTAGTTTCTTACATTCAAGTAGAGAACAATCCATAAAATTATGTGATTGCAGCCTCTACCTCATCTCTCTCATGGTAGCATGAATAGAAGGATTTAAAACAATAGTTTAAAAGTATTATCTTTATCATTTCTTGGAATAATATGTGTTAGTCATCTTATGGCCATGTGCTTGTTGTATCTTAGCAATTGGTTTATTTATTAGATTATAGTTTTGGAATAAATTTGATAATGTTAAAATTCAACTCATCTATTCCACTAATAGTTGTTTCATTTTGTCAATAATAAATGGATAGATGCATGTGATGATTGCAGGGTTTTTTGGAATTTTAGGTCATGGAACCTTCAGCACCTCCATCTTAGAATTCCTCACATTCTCTTCTGAACCCCAAATTCTATCCTAAAGATTATGTTCGTGATACCATTTTCAAGGGATCGTCAAGAGCATCCCTCCTATTGGAAAATATTCCTTCAAAAGGTTGTGAGATTGGCTAGGGGATTTGGCCACATTTCAATCATCTACACAAATATCCATCCACCTTTCGATATTTGATGCTTTTTATCTAATAAACATGTACAATGGGTCAAGTGGTTACCTCTCGCTGAATGGTCGTATAACACTTCTTTCCATACTGCAGCAAAAATGACCCCATTTATGGCACTTTATGGATATCATACATCGTCCATCAAATCATATTTAAGAGAAAATTATAAGGTTCAAGAAGTGGAAGATCACATTGAGCATCAAAAACAAGTTCTCCAACTCTTAAAGGATAATGTCAGTTTGGTATAAAATAGAACGAAACAACAAGCATATCAACATCGCAGCGAAAGAAGTTTTGATCTAGTTGAATGGGTATTTCTATGACTACAACAATACAAACAAATGTACCTCAAGCAAGCTAAGAAGGATAAAAAATCATCACCAAATATTGGTACTATTGCATACAAATTGGAGCTTTCTACATCTTCCCGAGTGCACCCAGTTTTCCATCTTTTGTGCCTAAAGAAGGTTATAGGTGATAAAATCCAAGTTCAAACAATACTTCTTGAACTTGAAAAGGAAGTTAAAATCATATTGGAACCTGAAGCAGTCATAGAAACAAGAACTTAACAACTACGAAATAGATCAATTATCAGAGTATCTCATAAAGTGGAAGGACTTACACACTGAAGATTACACAAGCAAGGATGGGAAGTTTTTACAGAAGCATCTAAAACTACTCAAGTGTTGATGACAATGCTTTTTTGAAGAAGTGGGGCATGTTAGGTCCCTACAATACTAGGTTATTACCCCATTATTATTTCCATTGTAGCCCCTTATTGTTATTGATGTGCCCCTACTGTCACCATATTGTTATTATTGTGCCCCATAAAAGCCCACTATTGATATTGTTGTGCCATTAATTTATTTTTTATGACGCCTCTGATTATATTGTGACCCATTAAGCTCCTATATATATAAAGGACATTTTTTCATTTCTATCATCCAAGAACTGTTCATTTGTGTAATGTAAATCAGGTTTCCCCCTCGAAGAGGCTAATTTTGAAGTCTTTGATCTATCTCTTATTCTATTTTGCGAGTTGGTTGCATAACAACACCAACATCATCATGGAGTTCCAAGTACTCTATCTCTCAAAACTACTCCAATATCAACAACTACACATGAAGCGATTAGAATACAAAGTGGGAAACTATGTTGGAAACCACGAGACTAGGTTGTGGATCCTAAAATATGTGTCTTTTTATTTATAGGTTGTGAAGTATGATGAGGTGTTAGATAAAATAAATTTTGATAAACAGAGGTCATTACTTGTGATTCTTTGCTTGATGATCCATCATTCTCTTAGAGAAATTTTGTTGTTGTGCAACATAGAAATGACAGGTTCACATCTTCCACTAGAAAAGATTACTTGGTAGCTACCTAGAACTTAATTGAGTTTATGTGAAGATTCAAATTCCACCTAAATACTAAGGAATAATATGGTTTTTGTGTAAAGCCCAACTTGGTAAGAGTTAATTGTTAGAATGTCTATTGTACACCTTAATAGTGGATCGGTTAGAAGCCCAATATAATACTTTGTCATAGGAACCTTTACTCTCAATTTCTAGATTTTAGTATACTTTGTTGATTCCAAGTGGACCTTCAAAGTTTTTGTTCTAGACTTTTGTGGCACTCAAGATGGCATGAGGGCATGTTAAAAGTGCTTCCTTTTGTTGGTGGTTTACGTTTGGATTGCCTACCATGAGTTAAAATATGTACTTTTTTGTTTCTCTTAATTAATATTTGTTAATTGGAGATTTCCTTTAGTATATATATATATTTTTTCAACCTCCTACAAAACTTATTTTTCTATTCATGGGATGGGCAACCAATTTATTGTTCTCTCATGTAACTTGGAGCTATGCAATTAATATTAAATACAACCCATATTTCTTCTATTTATAAAATATGTGGGTTTGTTGCAATGTTAAATTTTTAATGAAACATTGCTTATATTTGCAACATCAACATAATTGATCTCGACTTATTTTAATGAATTTTGTTGGATATGAGTGTATCACAAATTATAACCATGTAGAACTTGCAATAGATCAACCTTTACATTTTGTTGCATCATCCATATGTTATATCTTGAGAAAAAATACAACTACCTTTTCACTTAAAAATTTTTAATTGTGCATACAATGTCATGTATCTATGGATTATTATTTAGTGGACAACATCATTATGATTTTGTAAGTAATACTTTTAATTTTGCATGCACTCAACGTCTCCTAGATCGAAGGAGAATTATTTAGTGCACAATGTCATTACAATTTTATAAGTAACTTATTATAATTTTCTCTCCCACATATTTATTCCCTCAGTATTTATCTTCAACTCACTGGATAATTATATGAATATCTAATTTTCAGATTCACAAGCTTCCCTTTCAGAGATTTTCTAGCTTAAAATCCCAGTTATTTATTATAAAAATCTGATCTACACTCAGCTTTTGTTTATGGTGGCAGTCAACAAGTTACAATACTAGTTTTTAAAACATATAATCATAAATATATTTAATGAAAAAGAGGGTGTTACACATATGAATCAACTTATGGTTTTTGGAATACGACATTGATAAGCCATGGTATTATAACAAAGTTTATTTACAAATTAATAATCTCCCTGGTGAATAGTGTACCATGTTTTTTATGTATATATTTTTAACTTATAATTTTTATTTTCTTTTGTAATATTGGTGGGTCTACATCTTCATCATGTCCAATATATCATGAGATCAGGGTAGGAAATCGAACAAGTGACTTCACATCAAACAATGCCTTAACATAGCACCAACCATTTAATTTATATGGTTGTGCTACTTATAATAAATTTAGTAGAAGATAGTTTATTAATTATTGCATATACATAAATATTATTTTTATTAATGAAATAATTGATAATGAATCTCCATAATTAAAAGTGAAAGAAGTAATTATGAAGTGAAATTGCATTTCCATACTTATAAAGAGAAATTTAGGTTCAAGCCAAGACGGATGCTTTGTTCAAATAATCTGCAATGTAGGAGGATTGAATAAATTGTACTTCATTGGGGTTATGAGATATGCATATTGAGATTTCTATTGAATAGTTTAGGGGATATCCAAGATTTGGAAGTTTGACATTATATTTCTACAAAGGCCATGAAACATTGCAAGTGTTAATGGTGTTCAATGGTGCTAATAATCTTGGGTTGCAATTGGCAAAAAGGCTAATGGGGTGGTCGCTTGTAATGTTTTAAAAATGGTTAGAGATGTTGTTATTGGAATTAATAAGTCTTACTTGTATCATTAATTTTTCACAATACTATAAGATTGTAATTTCTATATGTATTGGTTCTTGTGGTGTGGAGAAAATATCTACATGTGTGGAGTGTGGTTGAAAAATTCTAATTCTGAAAATAGTTAAAATATTTCCTATCTTAAACTAAAGCTTGAAATATTTATGCATAAAAAAATTGATTAAATAATATAATGAACTTATTATTGCAAATATATAAATTATTTTGATATGTAGATATATATTTTTAACAAAATTTTATAGATGTTTCAAATGTTATATTATAAAATATGGTTATCCTCTAACCGCGTCTGTATGGTAATCATAAAACATCACAAATCCTCTAGTTAAAAAACCACAAAATATGACAAATTCTTTAGTTAGGTATACAACATGTCATTGAAATTCATATCTATTTACAATGTCTTAGTATCTCATCTAAAATTAGAATTATAAGACAACTTCTTAGAAAGTTATGTGAAAACCTTAATTGAAAAATGGTTTATGTCCATTATGTATTACTTGAAATCCAAATTATCACTCTAACCTGAAAATAAACTCTATAGTAGGGGTCTTCTTATTATAAGGGTCCCTAAAATGGCCATATAATATTCCATACCATAATTCATAGATTATAATGCATTATATAAATAATCATATTATTATATAAATTGAAGTTCCTTCTTAAAAATGCAGAAACCTTGCTTGCATGGTTGAGGTGTTAATGGTTTGAGGAACTTCAATTTATAAAATTATTTTAGATAGTTACGTATTGTACATAGTCTCCATTATATTTTTCCTTGGTTAATATTGTTGATGTTCATTTGTGTTAACTTAATTTAGAATCAAATGACCTTGTTTTCCATCTTGTTTTTGGCTTCCATAAAGCTTTTCCGACTAGGAACTCCTATTCAAATCCAATTTTAATTGTGTATGAATTGACTTGCCCTATTTCATGGAATATGTAATAAGTACATTAGCAAAGAAAAACTCTTTGGTTTCGTGTCTCCATGTTGCATTTGGAAAAACATTTTATCAGTATTTTGATTGAGTATGAATTTCTCTGTTTTAACCCGTGAAATTTTAGGAACTATCCAACCATAAATAAAGTATTTTAAATATCATGGTTTTATTATATAATAATAATTTGATCTACATTAACCACTAAAAACTACTAATAATTGTATTTATTATTGCTAAACAACTAAATTATAAAATAATAAATAATACTTTTAAAAAAATGGTTAGCAATAATTTTAAATATTTCAATGTGATTTCTTATTTATTCTATGACAATAAATTAACCATTAAATTTTAATATTCTCCATTTAATTTTTAGATGACAGTGTTTCTCTACATATTGATTCTTTCTCAAACATTCATAAGCCTTGTTTGCATTGTTGAGGCCTCAATGTTTTGAGGAATCCTAATTTATAAATTTGGCATATTAATTTATTTTAGATAGTAAGATGTTCCACATGAAGTTTCCATCATATTTTCCCTTGGCTAATAGTGGTGATGAATCATTTATGATAACTTAAGTTAGAATAAACTAACCTTGTTTACAATCTTGTTTTTGGTGTCCATAAAACATTTGCAATCTTTCTCTTGGTCTCTATAAAGACTTTCCCATCGAGAGATTCCATTAAAATCCAATTTTAATTGTGTATGCATGAATTGTCTTTCCCTATTTTATGGCATATGCATTGATGACATTAACAAAGATAAATGTATTTGGTTCCATGTCTTGGGTTTTGATTTGAGAAAGACAAGTTTAGAAATATATTTATAATACATATTTTGTGCATATTGCAAAATGATGTATGATTGAGTATGAACTTTATCTCTTTTAACATGACATTTTAGGAACTGTTATCACTCCTCTGGATCTCCAAGGCAAAGAAAGAGTCCAGCTAAGCTAACCACACACCAATATTTTCACTTGGTAGCTAGCCCTACCAAGCTAGAGAGGGCTCTCTCCAAAGGATCACAGCCAAGAGGGCTAGATAGATTAGCATTTTAGGCTAGATGTAAAGTGCACGAGGTTGTTTGATTTGATTTTGGTTGGGAAGTTACAACGATGAGTGAATTAGGTCAGAGAATGAACTAGGTTAGGGCAAAGTGAATCCGAATTGTAGACATCAAATGGGGTAAGGTAGGCAAGATACTTTAAGCTTCGTAGTATAGTGATGAGATGGTTTAGACTAGTGAGATGCTAAAAAGAGCATGAGGGTCATGAATTCCTTTTAAACTGAAGAAATGAAACAATATATGATAATTTTCCCAAAATAGAGCATACAAATATGAATTTTTCTTATCACATCCTGAAAATCAAACACAAATAGAGTGAAATGGATCATGAAAGGAACAAAATGTTCACACCTATGAAACCGAAGAAGAAACAGGATCAAAATACCATACCACAAGAATCCCACCAAAATACCCACAACTTCATCCGATATATTCCATGCCAAAGTCCGAAAGCTATTACAACATCTAAGAGAGTCCAACCCTTTCTTACTTCAAATGATGAAATATTTATACAATTTCAAAACTAAAATATCTTGATAAACATCTCAAGATCTTTTTACAAATATCCTAAACCATTTTGCACAAATAGAAATGAAATGTAGTACATAAAAACTAATGTATCTACTTGGCACTATCATTATGGATTTTTGTGGACAAGGAAGAGAAATTTGAATCTGATTGCAACTCTTAGCTGATGAGGTGGCTAACTGTCTTTGAGCATTTTCCTCCCGTAATTCTGCAAAATAGGGTCATGTCATCCCTTTTTATATCTCAATCTAAGGTATATTTATAAACGGTGAGAGGGGTTATTGTAGATAAATATATTCTTGAGATAAACCTCTCTGAGGTTCCCAAAATTTAGCTCCATCTATTCCCAATATGCTTTACAAAATGGTGACTCAAACACGACTTTGTACAATCTGAACAATAGGCTATAAATATGTACATGTATATCTAATTTTGTAATATCTGTGTAAAATATGAAGTAGGTTTTTGTACTTTGGAATATTAGGAACATAAACCTCTTCCATTTCCTCAAGAGTCATCTTGTATTGGCCACAATATGTTCTGCAAAAGTATGACTAAACAACAAAATTTGGAAAAATATGTCTACAAAATGTCATATGTATATCCCAAACAATAATAGTTGTTAGAAAACTGAGAGAGTTTTTTGTACATAAGGATGTTGGCAGAAATAACATATTTCAGTTTCTGAAAATTCGTCCTCATTGGTTTGGAAACAATGTTTGAAGTCAATGTAGCATATAGCAAAAATCATAGTTTCAACTGATCATGATAAATGAATGGCGTGGATGTAGGAGATGACATGGAAGTTAGGGAATGGAGGATAACATAACTAGGAGTGCATGGGAAAAGGTCAAGGGAGGTAGATGGAGAGTAGGTGAGTGAGGTTTTTTTACTAGGGCTACCATCAGTGAGTAAATTTTTGAATGAGGACCTAGGTGGAATGACAAACATTTCTGAGCAAGACCCAAATATGAATATGAACAGACGAGTTTTGATCACTAAAGGTAGTCTTCACATACTGACACTAACATCGGCCTTATTGGGGATGGAAGCTCCTTAGAGGTGTCAAGAACATCGTAGGCCAAGTGTCTAACCATGTTGGCTAATACGGTCAAAAAATTACAACCAAACTGAACAGTGAAAAACACATACTACAAACTCTAAACTAGATGTTGAAAGATGCTTGTCCAACAAGCCTATTGCACACTTATCCTACTCTAATCTATTGCAAAATCACTGAATCAAGTGATACTAAAGTTCCAAATGAACCAATCAAGCAGTTGTTGATAATGATGAGGTTGTTTGACGGTGCTTGAACCAGAACATAATTGGAAATTCCACCAGCAATATATACACATAATACCTCTCGCCCTGTAAAAGGAAATATGGTTTGTCATTCAACTTAAGGAAATATTCCATATATGCTGCTATAGGATCATAACAACCAGATTCTATCTGATGCCCCAACTCATTAACATATTCTCTCAACTAGAGATTGTCACATCCCTGGTGTAAATCAAAACATCTTTCAATCCAACCATCCAAGGGAAGCCTTACCTTTTATTCTTTGGGACGAGGGAGAGTTTCCAAGAATAGTTTAGGATCTTGGAAATCATATGATTCAATTTGAACATCCAATAGTTCAATTTCATTTTCTAATCTTTTAGTGACTAAACCAAGAAAACAATTTTTACCTTCACGTTTGAGTCAGCTTGATTTCAAACAACGAAATACTGATGTTGAAAAATTATGATCAATCTGAAATTCTGCTAACTCATTCCTTATGGTTAGTAATACTTCCCTCAATAAAGGATTTGTTGGATACCCTGTCATCAGTGATTACCATCAATGCTCAGAAATCTAGATTTTTTTGCAGTGAAGTTGCTTTGAACATTGAAGCTTGGGATCTTGAACAATGGAGTCGCTAAGCAGATGATTCAACCTTCTTGTGCCCAACTGATGTCCACCCATAACAATAGGATCTAAGTCATTGTCTCTCTTTCATGGGGAAGGTAGAGCTTTCGTCCCCGGCAACGGCACCAATATGTTATCACTCCTCTAGATCTCCAAGGCTGAGAAAGAGTCTAGCTGAGGTAACCACAGACCAGTCCTTTGACTTGGTAGCTAGCCCTAATAAGCTGGAGAGGGCTCTCTCCAAAGGACCAAGCCAACATGGCTAGATAGATTAGGGTTTTAAGCTAGATGTAAAGTGCAAAGGGTTGTTTGATTTGATTTTGGTTGGGTAGTCACAAGGATGAGTGAATTAGGTGAGAGAATGAACTAGGTAAGGGAAAAGTGAATCTGAATTGCAGACATCTAACAGGGAAAGGTAGGCAAGGTACTTTAAAGTTCATAGTATAGTGATGAGATGGTTTAGAATAGTGAGATGCTAAAAAAAGCATGAGGGTCATGAATTGTTTTTAAACTGAAGAAATGAAACAATATATGATGATTTTCCCAAAACAAAGCATACAAAAATGAATTCTTCTTATCACACCTTGAAAATCAAACACAATTAGAGGGAAATGGATCATGAAAGGAACAAAACATTCACACATATGAAACTGAAGAAGAAACAAGATCAAAATACCATGCCATAGGAATCCCACCAAAATAGCTGCAACTTCGTCCAATATATTCCATGCCAATGTCTGAAAGCTATTACAACATCCAAGAGAGTCCACCCATTTCTTACTTCAAATGATGAAGTATTTATACAAATTCTAAACTAAAACATCATGATAAAAATCTCAAGATCTTTTTACATATATCCTAAACTATTTTGCACAAATAGAGAGGAAATGTAGGAAATTAAAAACTAATGTATCTACTTGGCACTATCATTATGGATTTTAAATGACAAGGAAGAGAAATTCGACTTTGATTGCAACTCTTAGTTGATGAGGTGGCTAACTGTCTTTGAGCATTTTCCTCCCGTAATTCTGCAAAATAAGGTCTAGTGATCCCTTTGTATATCTCAATCTGAGAAATATCTGTAAAACATGAGAGAGGTTATTGTATATAAATATCTTTTTGAGATAAACTTCTCTCCTTTTCCCAAAATTCAGCGCCAGATGTTCCCAATATTCTCTGCAAAAAGGTTTTTGAAATAGGACTTTGCACAGTCTAAAAAATAGGCTGTAAATATGTACATGTATCTCTCATTTTATAATATCCGTGTAAAATATGAAGTATGTTATTGTACTTTGACATATTAGGAACATAAAATGCTTCCAGTTTCACAAGACCTGTCTCTGATTAGCCACAATATGTTCTGCAAAAGTATGGCTAAATAGCAAAATTTGGGAAAAAAATGTCTGCAAAGCATCATCTATAAATCCCAAACCATAATAGTTGTTAGAAAACTAAGAGAGATTTTTTTACATGAGAATGTTGGTAGAACAAACCTCTTTCAGTTTTTGGAAATTTGTCCTCATTGGTTTGGAAACAATGTTTGAAGTAAATGTAGCGTATAGGACAAATCATAGTATCAAATGATCATGAGACAAATGAATGATGTGGATGTGGGAGATGACATGGAAGTCAGGGAATGGAGGGTAACATAACCAGGAGTGCATGGGAAAAGGTAAGTGAGGTAGATGGAGTGTAGGTGAGTGAGGGTTTTTACTAGGGCTACCATCAGTGAGTAAATTTTTGAATGAGGACCTAGGTGGAATGACAAAAGAAATTTAGCGAGACCCAAATATGAATATGAAAAGAGGAGTTTTGATTACTGATGGCAGTATGCACATGCTGACACTAACATGAACTATCCAACCTCCTGCTTTACTATGGAGCTTGTGATAATTTATTCAACCCCTTGTTTTACTATGGAGCATGTGGGAATTTATGAGTATTTTAGCAATATTCTTTTTATTTTATTTATGTTAGTGAATGAAAAGAGATACTTTATCTTTTGGAATATGATTAATAATCTCTTTATAATATCTTATTCTCCTTGACCCCATATATAGACACACACACACACACACACACATACACTTTTATCATTATTTTTCTTTCGTAAAGTGATTGATTTTTTTATTTCACAATGATTTACCCAAGACTTAGCATCTTTATGCCTCCTTTGGGTGAGGAAGAGTAGGTATTAACTCTTTTTTGAATTAATTTTAGGATACTTCTTATCTTCCAAGATATTAATGTTGTTCACATATTATGTTCTGTACCTACTTATAGTTCTTTTCTCAATGGAGGAAAGATTCACTTCTATGAGGAAGATGGGATAGAAGGTGTTTGCTTTAATTTTGAGATTTAGAGCTAAAAAACACTATTGACTCAAGTTTGAACTAATTTTAGGATTCATTTTTGTCTTCCATATTATTTATCTTGTTCTCATATGTTAGGTACCCACTTATAGTTGTGTTCTCAATGGATAAAAGATTCACTTCTATTTGGAAGATAGGATACTCCTTTTTTTAGGGCTCCACCCATCAACCCCTAAGCAAGATTAGCCCACTTACAACCCCAATAAAAAATATATCATATTCCAATAGGTAATGAGAAAAAGCCCTTTATTTTTCATTGTATATCTGTCTAAAATCTCTTAAGTAATAAATTTGTCACAAAAAACCTTTGTAAATAGTCTTTTTTACAATATTATGGATCACCACATAATCAAAATATTATCACCCATTTAATAATTAAAATTCTATGTATGTATTTTTTTGCTTTCTTTGCTATTTTATTTGAGTCTTAAGATGCCGGCATGCTTAACCTTTGGTTTGAGAAACCACAACCTAGGGCTTTAGGGTCATTTAACCTGTGAAAATAATCAACAAATCACATTTAGCATGGGCCACACCAACCAAGCCACAGAGTTTCCATAGCTTTCACATCACAAAGTGCGTTAATGATATACCCATCATTATCTATTCTACACAGTGTCATATTTATATATGTATATTTTAATTTAATTTTATAATATTTTTAATTAAATTGATCAATATAATTATTTATCAATATTAAATATTAATAAAAGCATAATTAATTTAAGATGTAGTCAAGTCAAATGGTTAGCTGAGAAAGTTTGGTTGCGTTTGAGTCTTGAGAGTATAGTTTCTTAGCAAGAACCTTTTTATATCCCCGATGAGCTAGGATTTTCACCGAACCCATTAAAATGAGTGACATAAAGAAAATGTGAAATTATGATATTTTTTCAATTATGTTCCAATCGACCTTATTTCCTACTCATATTCGAGTAGCCCAACCCATCTATGGATCCCAAGCGAGTAGATGCCACATGAGCCTAGTGTCCTAGTAGAGTAGCCAAACCTTAGTTAGAGGCAATATTATTTATACAAAATAGCAAATTAGATGGTTTTAGAGATTATGTTCAACTCAACTTCTTTCCATGGCCGATGGATTCTATATGAAAGTGAAAAAGTGAACATCTATATGTGAATATAATATATAAATGGATTTATTGTTACAATGGATAGAGAATCATAAAATCTAGGGACACGGTAAACGTCTCGTAAGAATATGTACGAGGGAATGCTTTCTTAAAAAAAATGGAATAGGTAAATGCTAACTTAGGTTTAGCATCCAACTATTGTCTGGCCTTATGATCTCCTCCTCCATCCATGACCTATAGCTCTAAATCCTATTGCCTAACAACTATTCTCTCACGGCGATAGAAGTCCATGAAGTCAATGTTGCGTTATGGAAAGATAAGTATGGATATTTCTTTTTGAAGTTGACCAGTAGCTTTGTAATAAATTCTCAATAAAATTTCCTTCCTTTCATCTTTGTTCTTAATTTAAATCATTATGAACATGTCCCTATTTCGTGGACTTCCAAAGCTGAACCTTGGTTTTAAACAATCGTCACTTGGATCGAGAATTCTAAACAATTTTGTGTACTCTTTCAATTCAAAAAAATTGAATACTCAATCATTCTTATCATAAATCATGCCTCTGCAATTTGTATCAAAAACCCAAACTTCGTCTCATTCTGGTAGAAAGAGTTCTCTTTATTCTGGATATTGTCCTGCTACGATAGATGTAATGTCTAAGCTTACAAGGCTTGACATTTCTTCAACTATCAATGAATTTTTGTTATAACACATATCGGTCACTTTGACTATCAATGAATTATTGTGACGATTATAGCACATATCGACAATGGACTTGTCACTATGTGGTGATATTTTTCCATAGAGTCACAATGGAACAAGATAGCAGCGGTTATAAACTACAAATTATATGTTCAAGACTATGAGAAAATTTCTAACAGGTGTTATATACAAAGTTAAATTCTCGCAAATTATATTCTCGAAAAGTATTTGGATGCTTTGTATCATCTTTGTCATTGCACCACTCTCACCTACACATTCTCTCAAAATAATCAATGGATGACGAAACTCCCTCTGTCGTCTCTTCCTCTTCTTCTTGATGATGAGGTTGTTTTTCCTTGAGAGACTCCATCACCTACTCAAATGGGTGAAATTGTGAGCTCCCAACAGAAGGTATGTCTGACTCTATCAATAGCATCTCATACCTTTGCTTATTATTTATGTGCTCTTCCATTGCTATGTAGCAATAGCATCTCATACCTTGCCCTCTTATTTATGTCCTCTTCCATTGCTAAACTTCTGAGAGTGGGAAATCGCTAAATAAGTAAATCATTTGTTGGGTTCCACACCCTACACAAAATATATGTTAGGAAAGAAAGCCTAATTCTTAGATCCAAGTCTCTAAACATTTTGTTACATTGGACAAAATTAAACTCGGGGTTTATTTGACATTTGATTTCAATTTAGTTTTTACTTTTAATCTGATTTTTCCTTAATGTAGATTAGTTTCACAATTAGTTTTCACTTTTAATATCTCGCTTTTTAAGTCTTAAAAAAAGTGTGTGCTAACCACATAAGTGAAGTACATGTGAACAAATGCTAGAAGGGATTTTTTTTAAGGGATGAAAAAAAATGTAGAAAACCATCGAAGAAAGGGGCAGATCCAATAATGAATCTATTGAAGCTTAAACATAGCAACAAAAAAAATCAATGGATTTAATGGAAGAATGCAGAAAAATATTCAAAAAATGTAGATATTCAATAATACTAAATTGGTTGAAGATTGAATATAATACTTTTTGAGTATAAGGGAAGATTTTTATAAATGGTTGGTTCAAAGTAATCCAAAAACAAAATATTTAAGTGAGATGGACCCTTATTATATCCCGAGGATAAGCTTTTATTTTGTGTTATTTGAGGAGAGAAAAATGGATTGATTTTCTGAACATAACAATAATAAGGATAAGAGGAGGAAGGATTGAACACTTCCTCTTCTTCTTCTCGCTTCTTTTCGAAAATAATGATTTTGTCATTTTCCTAGGTTACAACCTCTTTCTGTTAAGAAATTTACTGCATAACATAAATAATTATTGAGAGGAATATATATAAGAAAATAACCAGCAACAACCATAAACACATAAACACACATGTTTATCCCGGAAAACCCCAACCATAATAAAATTTCATTATCCTTGGCCAAGTGAGCCTTCACCACTCACCTGCAGGCCTTGCATTACAATGAAGTCCTTCCAGCGTTTTATAAGCTCCATTACATATAATACCACGGGCAGAATACTATGGGTGCACAATACCATGTGTCCCAAAACCATCACTGTTCAACCTGGTCAACTTTGACTCTATCCTGAGTCAAGTTTACCTAACAATTGCCCCCTTAAACTTGACTTGGGGTTCCTTGACTAACTCCAGCCAAACCTGCGAAGTGAGACAATCCCACTCACTCTAGCTCTTACCCCCCTCAAAGTTTTTATCTGCGGTATTGTTAACCCGACATCCCCCTATCACCTAGGTCTAACCCAGACTTTACCGGTGATCACCAGGGGTACACATGCCTTATCAGGTCTTACAGTAGTATGCCCATTTACATGCAATAATTTTGACTTCATTAAAAAAAAAATTGTTTATTGTTGCTGCAATTCTGATCCATCCTCTCTCAATTTGATTTGCTCAAAAGCTTCTATCAAACTGCTCCAACTGCAAGCCCGACGAGAACCTCATAGATTCCAGCATCGGTGGTCTCACGTAGCAGAAAACGAACAATTTTTGAAGTTGCATGAACAATTTTCTTTTGTTGACCTTCTTTAGATAGCCGCATGAATCCCGAACAATTCATCAACATGTGCCAAACCGGTAAATATCGCAAATGCACTGCGATCCCTGGCAGTGACGGCACTATCTTTCGCACATTCTCCTATAAGTTCTTTCGCGTAAGATTGTTCCACCATTATTTTCAGACCCAGATCTGTAAAAAGGCTGCATTGATCTCATCGGGCGCTATAAACCCCTAGCATCAAAGAATCCCTTTGAAGCCAATATCTGGCTCTGATACCAGTTGGTAAGAAATTTACTGCATAACATAGATAATTACTTAGAGGAATATATATAAGAAAATAACCAACAACAACCATAAACACATAAACACACATGTTTATCTCGGAAAACCCCAACCATAATAAAATTCCATTATCCTTGGCCAAAACTCTGGCCAATCCGGCCAAGTGAGCCTTCACCGCTCACCTGCAGGCCTTGCATTACAATGAAGTCCTTCCAGCATTTTATAAGCTCCATTACATATAATACCATGGGCAGAATACTATGGGTGCACAATACCATGTGTCCCAAAACCATCAATGTTCAACCTGGTCAACTTTGACTCTATCCTAAGTCAAGTTTACCTAACACTTTCTTGATACAAGAAACCATAGTATCTTAATGCATTTGATTTAGAATTAGCTTATCAAAATGGTGTGTTGAATGAGATTGGGCTTCTCTAGCCTTGTTTTCAGCCCTTAGAGATTGTAAAGCTCCAAATCTATTAGTGGAGTGGCATGGCTATTGAAATTAAAACCTATTGGTAGGATGATATCTCTTAGAAAAATTATTCTTAAGATTCCTTTAAACTTGTTGGAATGCTCCTTGCTTATTATTAGATTGAGAAAATGCCATTGGGATAGGAGGAAGCTCAAATACTAGAGCCTTAGGACAATTTTTCACAAAGTGACGATACTCATGGAAATAATTAATTTTAAAAGGGACTTACTCATAATTGAAGTCTTGAAGATTAATCCAATCCTTCAAGTCAAGTTCAATGGCCTTATGGAGTATTTTTGCAAAATATGTCTCAACATTAATTCTTGCACATGGGAATTTATATTCCATGAGAACTATAGAATATCCATAAACCTATGACAACTTAAGCATTCTCACCAAATGGATGTTAAATGAGGTTTGAAGACATGAGCACCTTGTCCCTTCAAAGGGAGAAATAATTCCATTGATAAATGAAATTTTATGAAGCACATATTACGAATTCTCATATAATTTCATATAAGGTTCGGAATTTCTTCTTTTTATTAAAAGTAAAATAAAATTTTTAACTCAATAAAATGAAACACATAGGTAACAAAGGACATAAATCTTACTATATTACAAATATGTCTTATGCCCATAAGGCATCGAATATCACCTTGATAGAACATTTTAGAACTTTCCCATGAGCAAGGGTAGATTTTTACCATCCAAATAGATTAGATAGAATATTTGTCACTCGCAACATATATAATTTTTTAAGGACCTAACCAAGTAATTTCAAAGTTGTGTTTACCATCCCTCTTGATTCTTTTGTTCCAAAGAAAGAAAACGTTTCCGTTCTAGAAACTTGATTTGTGAGCCTCCATGTTGAACTTCTTCTTTGTATTTTGTTGGATTTGTACCAAATGATAAAAGAGAATAAGTACTTCAATTAGGGAACCTATGACACATTATGTTCTCTCATATGATATTAAGGAATACCCCTAATTTAAGTAGATATTAAAAAATACCATTAAATTCATTTTTTTAAATATTCATCCCCATATATTTACATGATTTTAAAAACCCCTATTTTTACTAGATATTTTAGGTTTCCAATTTTCCATTGATTCTTTAAATATACCTTTTTGTTTATACCTTGAATATATAAACATGATAGAACTCAACTCACAAACAACTAGCATAAGAATAACTACTAGACTAGGCCCTAAATGGTAAAATATCGTGTAATGACGGAGCTGGAAAAACACTTCTAAATGAAAGAGTGAGAGTAGTTATAGATAATATGAGGATTTATCACACATAAACTAACATATATATTGGCATGTGATTGAAATTTATTTTAAGGTAAACCTACTATTTACAATGTACTTTGAATACTCATTTATACAGTTAGTTACCCTTATAGAATGTTTGCTTCTTGACAATAAATTTTTAAAAATATAGAAATATGGATTTACAAAGTTGTTACCGTTATAGAATGTTTGCTTCTTGACAAAAAAAAATTAAAAATATAGAAATATGGATTTACAAAGTTGAAAAGGGTGTTGACAATAAAAATTAAACATATAAATATAAATTTATAAAGTTAAAATTCTCGCAAAAAAAATCGATGCCATATTTGTACAAAATAAAATTAAAGAGACTATTTTAAGAAGTTTTAAAGTAAATTTCTTTTGATTCATATATTCCAAATATTTTTTTATAAAGAACCAATCCTATATTTATTCTACTTTAAAAACCAATCTTATTTTCACATAAAATTGTGATGCACTCACATCAATTATAAAATTAATTAGGTTAAATTTATATTAATTCAAAAGCTATTAAAAAAAA
>APFE030290783.1:0-15287 GCA_000404065.3 Pinus taeda
AGAGAGGGCACTTTTTGAGTGTTTTTTTCCCTTTTGGTGGCCAAGATCTCCTCCAAAATTGACGAAACTTTCTGGGTTTGCTTAGTTTTTGATGCTGAATCCAAATCTACAAGCCATTTGTCAAGAGGATGCACCAATTCAATGCGCAATGCTAGTTTCACTGCGCATCAACCAAAATTTCCTGTGTTGTAAAATTTCAAAAATGGAAAATGACAAAAATTTATCAAAACTTGCCCAAATTTGGCACATGGGTCCCTCATTGATTGCTTTATTGGGCTAGTGAATCCTCAGCCAAGATCTTTAGCTTATCATGCTCCTTTTTGCTCCTTAGGTCTCTCCATGGCACTGTCACTAAGGGTTTCTCTCTCATAGTCATACTCACTATCCCTCTCCATACTTTATAACTATTTCCCTTATGATGACTGAGACGAGTATGAAGAGATTTAAAAAGGAAAGCAAGTGAGGGTGAACAAGAATTGGAAAGGGATGTGGGGAATAAGTAAGGTTAATGAATGATGTAGGGTTTGGGAGTAATGATAGGGTTTGGGAACAATGATAGAGTTTGGGAGTATGGTAGGGTTTGGGGTATATGAGTATAGGGTTTGATATGTGAAGGGAAGGGTTTGGGAGACAGGAGAAAGGAAAATTTAGGGAGGATGGGGTTTAGGAGATAGGTTTTGGGCAAATGAAATCAGGGAATAGGGAATAAACAACTGTAATTTGTAGTGTATGGGGTAGTTTTAGAAAAAAATTACGGTTTTGAATTTTAGGATGTTAAAACAACCATCAAAGCATAAAAGACCCTATGTGAGATTAAAAGAGATTTTACTTACTTTCTTGGAGGAGAAATACAACAATGAGAGTGATTAGAGGTGAAATTTGAGGGTTTTGAGGAGTTACTAGCCAATGCACAGTGCCACCAGCCCAATGTGCAGCGCCTCCCTGATGCGCAACGCTAGCGTAAATTAACACAGGAGAAAACTACCTGATGTGCAGCACCTCTTTGATGTGTAGCACCGACCCTCTGATGCGCAGCGCCTCCCTGATGCACAGTGCCTTTTGGAAGACAATGTTTCAAGGCCTTCCCAGTGTCCAAATTGGGCGTGTGATAGCTCGTTGGAAATTTTTTCAAGTCTACTTTCCAAAAAATCTTGAATTTTTCATTTTGGAGCTAATTTTCCCTATCAAAAGTCAAATCTCCCAAGACTGGTCAAAATGGGGAAAATGAGGCTGCCGAAATGCTGAGTGTTGTTGCAGTCAACTTTTTAAGGTCTTCGTCAACTCCAAATGGAGCTCATGATAGCTCATTGGAAAGCTATATCTATCTAGATATCATTTAAATCATCCAGCAGGTCCTTTGAACATTCTGGATAGTTGAAATCGTGATTTCCCAAGGTCACTCTAGAGGTGCAACAATCCTCGTAAGGCCAATAATGTTTTCAACATTTCTCCCAAACCATGAAACCTGTGTAAAAAATGAAATATGTTTTCATTATTGGGTCAATGATGGAAAGAACCCTCTCTCGGTTTTGTCAAATTCATCTTCTCTTTGTCAGAAACATCATTTGAATAAAACTTATCCCGATGTGTGCAACAGGGGATTTGTGGAAATGAAGGGAAACGAAGGGGATAAGGGGCTTCTAAATTCTTGAGAAAATTTTAGGAAGTGGGAGGGATGTTAGGAATTAGGGGAAAATGTAATTTCAAAGATTGAGTGAGGGGAAGGGGTCCAAAAGGTCAAAACACAGACCTAGCCTAGAAAATTGTCAAATTGTAGCAATAAACTAGGGTTTGTGGGAAAATGATGAATTTGAGGGATATGAGATATGTGAAGAATTTAAGAAGGTATATTAAGGATAGGGGAAGGTGTATGAGCATTAGGATACAAGTTTTGTTGATGATTCGACCATCCAAGAAAAATTACCTTCAAAACCCTAGGAGAGGGAAATGAGGCTTACCCAAGTACAATTGAAGCATGAACAAGGTGTAAAATGACCCATTGGAACCTGAAATGATGACAACTCTTTGAATGATGGTACACTAAGCTGAATGGTGACATGGACCAATACTTAGAAGACTTTGGGTGAGTGAAAACAACCCTAGACCTAACACCTAGTCACCAAATTTTACTTGAAGACTCACTGAAATGACAAAATTTGACTTTGACACCCTAAGACCTCTTTGTAAGACCATATTTGATCACTAAAGGAAGGCTTCAAAGACTGACACTAACAATATTGATGTCTCTATTTTCTTCATTTTCCTTCATTTTTCCTCTAATTTCCCTCACATGCATATTTGTGCCTCTTCACATTCTTTTTCTCCTATTTTCCTTTATTTTCATAAATTAACTCAAATTTACCTAGCCATAAATAAACCAAAAGTGATGCCCACTAAAGTGTTTTCCCAACATTATTTTTCCTTTATTACCTTTATTACATGAAAATTTAACCCGGAGATGTTACAAATACTCTCCATAAGGTCCATGATCATGGCCATTCCTAGAGTTTAAAGTTCTCAACATTGACTATAGAATGCATCTGCATATATGTTGGAAGATTAAGGAGATAATCATTTGTTCCAATATTCTCTAATATGGTGAAGGGACCATATCTGATTCGTTTCAATTTGTTTCCTTCTCTTGCCAATCTGACATTGCTGATGTGAAGCCACAACTTGTCTCCAACCTGGAACTAGTGATCAACTATGTGTTTGTCATCTCGGGCATTATACGACACCTAACTATTTTCCAAACTTTCCCGCACTCTTTGATGAATCATTTATATTTTTTGAATGAAATTTCATGCTCTATCTTCAAAAATTCATTCATTAGGGTTTGCAAATTTATGTGGGGTTGATATTAAATCTGAGATGTCGGAAATTCCACCATACTGTTTTGATTCTATACCAAGACCCATTGTCATGACAAAGGTCGAGGAGAAGCAGAAGAGAAATGGGGCAATAAATAGTGCATGATCAATAGAAAGGGCCAACAGTGAAATATTGAAATATTATTGCAAGTGAAACCTAAGAATATGTTCCTAATTAAATTACTTAATTTCTTATGATATAGTATTATATTATTAATGTAATATATTTTAATTCTAATTTAAAAAGTGACTACTGTGGAATTTTTGACATCTCAGATTCAACTTCATTCATTGTTATCCATATCTTTCTCTAAGACCAAATCTAACTGATATTTTTCTAGGTACCCAAATAATTTCTCAAATGGGGAAATTTGGGTAGAAGTGTTCAAATTCGTATTGTACACATATCGAACATAATGTATATACTTATCCCACGACATCGGATGCTTGTTGAAATACAATCAAATAAAAATGAACCATTATTTTGTTAATGTCCTATGCTTGTCCATCATTTTTTGGATGGAATACCATACTTCTGTTTAGCTTTGTGTCCATCATCTTCCAAAAGATTTTCCAAAACTCTCCAATGAATCAAGGGTATCGATCGAAAACAATGGATGTATATAGTCCAAAATGGACGCATACATGTTGAAAAAAAATTGAGGAGTTTGCTCAACAATAATCAGCTTCTTACACGGCATCAAGACACACACCTTGTTAAACCTATCCACCACTACATACAAGTAGCCATGACCCTTTTTTGACAAAGGAAACCCCCCTACAAAATCCATCGAGATACTCTCCCAAAGATGAGAAGGAATAGAGAATGGTGTGTATAACCCATTTTTCTATTAGTGGGATTACAAACAGAGAACATCACACATCCATTTATGTATTTGGTTACAATTTATTTCATCTGAAGCCAATGACAAAACCTTTGCAAGGGAGAAATAGTTTTTCCTACCCCAAAGAAACTAGACAGACGAGAAGTGTAAGCTTCTCGAATTACAAGGAATTTGTCACATGTAGTATGACATAACTTTCCAAGGTGGGAGAGTAACTTACATTTCAAATTGTAGTTCTCCAGTTGTGATCCTTGGGTTAGCTTCTAATAAATTTCTTTAAAATATTCATTAGTAGAATATTTTTCAACATAGCTATCATGAGATAGAAAAACATTATTTAAAACAATTGATGTAGAGACAGGACATATAGAAAGCATATCTGCCACTTTGTTACTTGTACCCTTCTTTGACTCGATCATCAAATCGAATTGTTGAAGGAATTCCATCCACCTGAAGTGACGATGTTTTTGTAGTTTCATCTTTGATTGGAGGTACTATAAAGGATGGAGATCTATATGTATGATAGTCTCCTTCCCTATCAGGTAATTCTTCAATTTCTTGACTCTTTGAACCAAGGAATATAACTCTTTTTCATACATGGGATAGTTTACAACAACTTGAGAGAAAGTATCTTAATGGTAACAAACTAGTTTTTGTTGGTACATCAACACTGAACCCATGGCATATCCACCGAAAAATATGTCTCAATCTCGAATGACTGTTGAAGATCTAGAAAGTCTAGTAGTGGTGTTGTGTTGATATTTTCCTTCAAGGTGTCTGTTAGCATCATGTTTACACCTTCATGTTAAGTTAGGGATATCAGTCTATCTTTTTGCAAGTCATAGTCATGAAAAGCAAGTTGTTGTATTCATTATAAGGTTGGCCAAGCCTAGTGAAATGTGTGATTGAAGTCATTTTTCCTAACCTTCTGTTTATACAAAGTTTCACTTTATGATTTGAACTATAGAAAAAAATCAAGTAGAACTAACAATTTTTTTCGTAGTGCGAAGCTATGAAATGTTTTCATAATGCTTTTAAAAAAAATAAAAACTTGAATTACAACCCATTAGGTCATTTTTTTTATGTTTCCAAGTGGTGGTTTATAAAATAATTTTCTCCACTTGCATGATGTGACAATTTCTAACAATTTTGAGCCCATTTGAGCCATTTTAAACCAAACCCTAGTTTACTCTATTTTACCTAACAACGGGTTTTCCACCAAACATTGATTTGTTGTTTGCCACTACAGAAAGAGGGTTATATGTTTTGCAGTCCCATGTAAAGTTATTTCAAGGTCAGTGAAGGTGTTTTAGCTCTTGGATCCTGGAAAAATGGGTTGGTCTACCCATGTAATGAGATTCAAACTTGATATAATGTGCTTCAAAGTATACCCTGATGATGAGCCTCATCATTGGGTAACTATATGGACCTTAATCCACCTCCTAGCTTAGTCAAATCAACTCTTCTCACAATTTATTACATATTTTGATTATATTATTTTTAATGCGATGAGTCAAAGTGAGATATTATGCCTAATGGACTAATGTGCATTGATTGTAGGTTTGTGAGAGAAAATCGTGGAATTTTGGCTAATTGAGGGCTGAAACTTGAATGAGACAAGGAGGAGAGATTGTAGGAGGTAGATCCTCCTCATTTACTCCTCCCTCATTTGAATATTCCTCCATCAATCACACTAGCTCAGAGTACAAACAACCATGTCATGGAGATGAAAAGGCAGTCGACCAAGTATAGTTAAAGAGCTAGTTTATCTCAAGTTTGGGAGTCGAGCCTCCCTAGATTTAAGGAATTCATTGGGGACTTCAATTGTATAAATAAATAGGCTAGAGCCTCAGTAGCATTGAAATTTTTGATGTAAAAACATGTTGAGGCCTCGAAAATCGCTGCAACAACATTGGGGGATAAACACCCGGTCCGGACCTTAGTACAGCTCATTTTCTGTTTGGGATGGTGGCTCCGACTGGAGATAACGGGACCAGTTTCCCGGTAGTAAAATAAAAGGGATGGATGGGTGATGAATAGTTTTCTTTGGTGATAGGCAACTAGCTTATTCTATTGACAAAAATAGGAAACTAATACTAATCCTGGGAACAACTTATTCATTCGGAATGCAGCGTTAAATAATCTTTATCTATCTAATAGGCATGTAGATGACTCTGTAAAATAAATAAGAGATATTCAATCATTCAAAGATTACTTCATATGAATAGTCACAATGAAGCGATAAATACAAATTACTGCATTCACTGATTATATCATCGATACATATATACGATTGAAAGAGAAGCATGCGATAGACAACCAATAGTGGAATGCATAAAAGATGCTGCGAAAAGCACATATACATATAAGCAATAATAGCAAGAGCGATTTAAACAACAATTCATATAACAAAAATGAGTACAGACACAGATAATAGTACCATGTGCGCCGCAGATCAATCCGAAATATCAATCGCTATTCAAAATTCCTTCTTCAAGACAGAAATGCTTTTAAATAATGATAGTAGTGCACATTTGCAAAAAAACCTTCCTCATTAAATTCAGAATAATTGGTCCAGTTTCATAAAAGAATATCCCTAAAGTACAATAGTGCAACTTCAGGGTTTAAGTCATATACAAAATTTTACGACCCTGTCTAAATGCATGAAAGGGTCTATAAATACTACTAAGCTAAAAACCTATTAAACAAAATCCTACTAAATTGGCATCATTAAATGCGATCTATTTCTTAGGGGCGATTTGGCAGTCGGCGATGTGAATCATGACTCAGGTTGTTTGCCTTTAATCCTGAGCTGGCTTATCGCAAGCATCGGCTCCACTTCTGGCGGTCTATTGGGACGTAAGCTGAATTGGGCAGCGAAGGTGGCATCCTGAATGTCGGGTATGATATACCTGACAGCATCTGTGAGGCATTTTAAGGCGGCTCTTTGGCTGTATGGCTTCACTAAGAAGAACCAATAAGCATCCCATGTTAAACTATTGATTCCAGCAATTAATCTTCCGTTTTTCTCCAGCTCCAGGTAGCATGAATGCTCCAACATCTTTGTCACTGTTAATTGACCTGGAGTACATTGGGAAATCATATTAGACAAATAAAGCGTATTATTCACTAATTCAACCAAATTGCCAGTGGTTGCTTTGCATCTGAAAATCGCTCTTTTGGACTTCATTAGCTGTGATTGCCATTCTGTGAATAATATTTCTTTCTGAGATTCAGGAATTCTCGGTAGATTAGTTGCCTGGCCTTAATCAGAATCCTGCCATTCTATAAAATTTGTCAGTGTTTCTTCGGCCTGATCCAAATCGGTCCTTTCTTTTTCTACCTTTTCACTTATGGATGCTACTAACTCACACAATGGTTCTGCTTGTGTAATCTGCTGACATAGGAGCTTAACCTGATTAATCAGTGCCTTATTTAACTGAAGCGCTTCTGCGTTGAACTCATCTACCTGAGGGAGCTTTTTCATTTGCTCAATTTGATTGGACAATTGAGCGATTTGCTCATCTTTAGCTTTCATTGTTCCCTCAGTCGATATTCTTAATTGCTCCAATGCTGCCGATAGTTCCTTTTGTTTTTGGATTGCGCCCTTGTCAATCCTTTGTTTCTCCTCTTGTAATTGCTTAGTCAGCTGATGATTGTTTTGTTGCTGCACTAGCAATTCCTGCTCCGCCTGCTCTGCCTTTTGTTGAACTTCCGATAATTTCGCCTGTAGCGAAGAGATGTCTTCATCCTTTGCTTTCAATAAACTGCTCACCTCCGATGCTTTATCAATGGTCGCTGCCGAATATGCTCCAGCGTATTGCAATAGCTTGGTTAAGTCATCGGAGGGGTCGAATTCCTCTTTCCACACAACATTGCCCGTCACTGTTAATTCAGGGAATAGAGAAGGTTGATCAGCCCTTCTCCTTTTCCTCTGTCACTTTACAACAGCTTTATGCTTAGGGCTATAAAATACATCCAAAGGGGGAATCTCTTCAATTTGCAAAATGATTTCGCCCGATGGGTCTTTAGGAATTATCTCTGTTTCTTTTGATTTGGGTAGGTCGCTGGTTTCGCCCGAAATCGGTTTCGATATCGCTTCATGCGTGTCGCCTTCTTTAGAAACCTCGTCATCTCTTGAGCACTCTAGGTTGTCGATAATTGAATTGAATTGCTGCCATTGCTGGAGCAAATTCAAATCAACTAGTGTATCATCATCAATTTTAGAGCTACTCCCTTCTTAGGCTTTCGCCTGGGTTTCTTCCTGTCGGTGCACCTTTTCCTGGGTCTCTTCCTGCCTCTGATTATGCACTTCCTCCTGCTACTTTGATGTAGTAGGAAGTGGCGTATTACTTCGTCACTCAGGCTCGCTTGCTTTTGTCGTTGTCGGAATAGTCGCTAACAGATCTAGAGGCAGAGTTTGCAACCTTTGTTCTCTAATTCTGTTGAATTCGGCTAGCCCTTCATCGTTGTATACATTTCTGGCAAGTGACTTAACTTGATACAACGATTCAATTGATGCAAAAAAATCTTCAAATTTGTCTTGTTTGTGCTCGGCCTTGGCTAATTTGGCATGGTCGAGCGCATTCTAAGCGATTTTCCTTGGATCATACTGCCTGCTTGGCAGAGTAGCCAGAGTGAGCGAATTTATTTTCCGAGCTTCCTTCTCTGCATGTTTGATATCATGTAGGGTATAAATTCCAATTCGTAAGGGAAAAGAGGGCCAAACATGTTTTTTCACTTTTTTCAGGGTCTGAGTAACCCCATCAGCATTGATTTGATAAGCTACTTCCCTGGCAAGTAACTTATCGGAGATGTAAAGTGGGAGCACATGCGGCCTGGCCTGACTGCCAAAAACTCTGATGTAGGTGAATTTCTCCTCCCCAAACCAACTTGCTACTGCGGTTAAATCTACCCCTGCTTGCTCATAAATCTTCGAGGCAGGCTTATCAAAAATGGAGTAATGAATTGGCAACATAAAACTGTTGCAGATTTGATAAAGGTGGTGCTTATAATTGGTCTTCCACAACTTTTGATGATATATGTGAATGGGTGTGGGGTCTTGCGACGTCCACCTCCATCCAAGAACAGGAAACTCAGAATTGAAACATAATACATCCATCACATAGGCGCTGTAATAAAATGGCAGAATGAAGCTCTCTGTGATGCAAGAGTTAAACCTGAATCAAGAATAGCTTTGGCTAACTTGTCAGATAATATAACCGCCCAATCCATAATCTCACCACTACATGCCGCCTCCATTAAGGGGACCATTTCTATGGTAAAATTGGCGGAGTCATGCAATCCCCATAGCCTACACAACATAATTCCAGCATAGCAGTAAGGAGAACATAGGGAGTCGACTGAGTACTTACCCAAGGATTCATGCTTGTGCTTTACTGGATTTTGTCTCCAGCCTCGAATTGGTTCAGACTCGGTCTCGTTCCCTGCTCGAAATTTCTCTAGAAATGTCGCGTTATATTTTTTCTCTTCTGCCAGTAGGTGATACATTTTCCTTAGATCTTCAGCTCGAAAAGAACCGAATATCCTCCCCTCCGCAGTGCTAAACAATCTGTTGGTAATTGGGAGCTCTTGTATTGCCCACCTTACCACATCCGTATATGAGAGAATTTGCTCCTGGGCCGCTATTCTATGCAGAAAGGAGTTGGCCAAGTCTTTTAAATAGGCCTCAGATTTGCTGGTACTATCGCATGAGATTTCTATCTCGGTCACCTTTGGCTCTTCGGCTTCAATCAAATTATATGTTCCTTGCCAAGTGGCCTTGGTAAGTCCTAAGCATGTCGTATATGATATAAGCTCTTTCTTCTTGCCGCTTGAATCAACAACAGCTTGCCCTACGGCTGGCGAAGCAGTAGGCATTGTAGTCTTCTTGGACTTCTTTCCCATTCTACTTAATTCTGTCTCTGTGGAAGAATCCTGCATAGAGCGAAAGATAGGCATAACACAGGCAACAATAACATGAATTGAATAGCATGAACTATATATATTTAGATGCATTCATAGCGATCAATTGACTTAAGGTGGCCTTAGGATCAAATCCTTGGATAGATCGCAACCTTACTGTTCTCATTAAATGGCCGTTATGGCCTGTCAATCTCATTAATACCAGTCGTTTTGGTTAATGGCCGAATGATTTATTTGAAGCATGCCTTGGGCGATTTGGCAGTTTGAACGCGGATGAGAGGCTTTTCAAAGGATATTTCCTTAATTACGAATAAATCATATTAAACTGCCCTTATGACTTTTACTTTGAAAACTGCGCTTTTTACCCTTTTCGCAATCGAGCATCGGGGAAATCCTATGTTATTGCTTTGGCTTCATTTGGAATCCCCGATCGCCGATAGCGATATCGCATCGCATCGGGAATAGCGAGTAGGGCCGTTTAGAATGAGGGCATGGTGAGTCGCCGATCGCCGATAGCGATATCGCATCGCATCGGAGAAAGGGTTGCTAATTGTGTTACTTTATGTTTTTCTGATATCCGATAGCGATTTCGCATCGGCGAAAATCAAGATGTCCCTTAAGTTGTGCTCTCTTTGTCATTGCGATATGTGATCTTGCGATCGATTTATCGCAATGATAAAGATAAATCGTTTTATGTCAGGTTTTTTTTTATTGGTTTTATTGAAAAGGCCTTTTAATAATGTTTTCTTTTATTCGAGCCTTTTTTTGAAATAGAACATTAAATTGATACCAATTTGAAACAAAAATTAAAAGGGACCCATTTCACATTATATTTTTGGAATAGTAATGATATGAAATGGGGGGTTGTTGTATGGCACAACAATTGGCGATTCGCTGGAAGAAACAGTTATCTCTGAAAAGTATAGAAATACTTAAACTTTTTCAAAATAGAAATTTTATTCAAAAGGGGGAAAATTCTAATATAACTAGGTATAGTTGCACTGTAGACAAAACAAAACTTTCTTCGCTATTTTCCTCTTTTGTTAAAAATAGAGACATTCTAGATTTTAAATTGGCATTTGTTGGTTTGTATTGATAAAACAGAGAACTTTTCCAAATCATCTATTAAAATTAACTCCTTTGTCACAGATAGAGCCTCTGCTGCCAGCAAACGTCCATAGTTTCGGAAGGGATACCTTCAAACCATATTATTGTCTATTGTCCCATTCACTTCGGAGCATGATTAACAGAATGAATTCAAAATATGTTTTTTCACATTTTGTATTTCTTTTCTTTTTCTGCTATTTTGTAAGATAAAAAGTCATTGCCCTGGTGTGGTGGCCAGTTAAGGGACAATGCCATTCACTGGTAGTAATCTAACCAAACAAGCTGCCTTGTGATGAGACCCCTTGTCTTACAATTGAAGCCATTACCCTGGTTTGGTATGCAGTATTGGTAATGTCGGCTAAACAATTTTCCTATGAACATGGTAAGCAGGCTTGTAATAAGACCTCTTTAACTTTTATATCTAGTATTCTTGGAATTACACCCTGAATAATCATGAACTTGGGTAAATGGGATAGACAATTTCCTTATTAAGATAGGATGGATGACAAGGTAAGAGTTGGAGATGATGAGTTTGGATTAGCTCCTATTTTAATATTTATAACCCTTTTGTAACCAATTTGAAAAATCTAAAAAGATTTACAAGATTTAAAAACTTCAAGAGGGGTTCACTAGGATTGTAGTGTAGTTTCAGAATGCAATTATAACTAATTTCCTAGAAATCATTCCTTTTGTTTAAGACTTCTATTTATTTAAAAGCAAATATCGCACTGCTTGTTTTGAGAAATTCTTTGAATACAACAAAGGTCAAATAGGAAAGGCCTTACAGTTTTATTTTCTAATGTTGCTACAAACTACAAAAATGCTATTTAAAAGGAGTAGGGGTTACCTTCTCAATTGAAAATTTTCTTTAAGATTAGACCATTAACAAGGAGAGAATCTCTCAACCCTGATAAATCTTGTAGCATAAAGGTTGAATGGCCTATCTTTTCACAGATCTGAAATGGTCCAAGACACATCTTTTGGAACTTGGTGTGTTTTCCTTTATCTTCGTGGGCTTTGTCCCATTTCAGAACTAAATCACCGACTTGAAATTGTTTAGAACCAGATGAAATTGAATCAAATGATGACTTGATGATCTGCTGATGTTTCGCATGAATGATTTTGGCTTTTTCTCTTTCTTCTTCTAATTTTAGAATTTGATCATGTCTTAGCTGTAAAGAAGAAGAAGGGCTTTCTTCAATAAATTGAACTAGGGCTAGAGAAGGAAGAATGAGATTTGTTGATAGTACAGCTTCTTTTCCATAAACAAGTTTAAATGGGGAGGAACCTATAGAAGCTTTTTGCGTTATCCTGTCAGCCCATAATGCAAATATTAAAGATTTGTGTCAGTTCTTATGATTATGTTCGATAGTTTGCTTGATAATTTTAATAAGATTTTTGTTTGTAGATTCGGCCAAACCATTGCCCTGAGGATAATAGTTGGCAGAATATTTGAGTTTGAATCCTCTTTTGATTGCGAAATCAAACATAGCATTGCCTGAAAAATAAGATGCATTATCAAAAACAAGAGCATTTGGGACACCAAACCTGGTAATGATGAATTGGTCTATAAATTCAATGATGGCTTCAGAGTTTGTTGTCTTTAACGGAATCGCTTCAACCCACTTGGTAAAGTAATCAGTAGCAGTAAGGATATACTTATGTTGTTTGGAAGAATTTGGGGTAATTTCTCCGATAATGTCCAATCCCCATTGCTCAAATGGCTGTTCAATGTTGACCGGTTGCAGAGGGAAGGCTGATTTCTTTTGTCTTCCACTTGAAGTTTGACAATTTCGGCATTTCCTCACATATTCATGAGCATCTCTAAACAGAGTGGGCCAGTAACTCCCAGCATTGATGACTTTGTGAGCTGTGGTATCATCTCCGAAGTGGCCTCTTGCTGGTTCGTCATGCAATTCCTGCAAGACCCTTTGTGCTTCTTGTTTTTCAAGGCATCTTAGTAAAACGGAATCATAATTTTGCCTAAAAAGAACATCATCAATAATGGTAAAAAAATTTGCTTTCAATCTTATGGCCCTTTTGTTTTTCTAGCACAGGTTGGGAGGTGCATATCCATTTTTCAAGTAAAATATTAAATCGGCATACTGTGATTCAGAGTCAATGATACTTATCTGGTTGATGGTTTCAGATTGATCTGTATCGCTCGATTCCAGAATGTTGGATGCTCCTGCCAATAATCTACAAAAACCTTGGCCTCTAACAATATTTGTTGGCTTGATTTGTAGGTCATATTCTTGAAGTGTTGTTACCCAATTTGCCCTTTTTTCTCCTAGTTCTCTTTGGATTAATAGTTGTCTAACTGAGGAGAAAGGAACTATAACCTTTGTATGGGCTTTTAACAGGAAGGGTCTGTAATGTTTAACCGCTTTATATACAGCAAAGGCTTGTTTTTCTACTTCAGAATAGTTTAGTTCTGCAGCATAAGAGGAATCAGATGCGATGGTATACAATGTAAAATGATTAGAAAAATTTGGGGTATTTAGAGATGGGGCATTGATTATTGATTTCTTGATTAGTTCAAATGCTTCCTTTTCTGGCAATCCCCATTTGAAGACTGAATTTTTCTTAATCATAGTTTGAAGTGGTAAAATAGTTTGAGAAAAATCTGGAACAAATCTTTTTACAAAATTGATTTGGCCTAAAAATGACTGCATGGATTTCTTATTATGAGGAAACGGGATTTCAGAAATTTCTTTAATCCTGTCTGGATCAATATAGATGCCATCTTTAGATATAATAAAGTCTAGGAGCTTACCTTGATCAAGAGTGAAGAAAGATTTCTTAGGGTTTAGATAAATACCGCATTTCTTACAGCGTTGGAAGATTTGATTCAAATCATGCAAGTGATTGGATCTCTCTTTTGAAAATTCAGTAATATCGTCTAAATAGACGACTACTGTTCTATTAATTAACCCTTTGAAAGCGATATCCATCGCCCTTTGGGAAGTGGCTCCTGCATTAATAAGTCCGAAAGGCATTTTCTGATATGCATATGTTCCCCACTTTGTTCTGAATGTGGTTTTGAGTCGGTCATCGGGGTGGACCAGAATTTGGTTATACCCTGAAAACCCGTCCAAAAAGGATATTAACTCTGAGCCTGCCACCGATTGGAATATCTGCTCCATAGTGGGTAATGCGAAATTATCTTTTAGACTTGCCTTATTTAAATTCCTGAAATCAATACAAATCCTTATGTCGCCATTTTTCTTTATGACTGGTACCATATTGGAGACCCAGTTTGAGTGTCGTACGGGAAAAATAATCTTAGCTTTCAAGAGTTTGTTGAGTTTCAACTTTATTTGACCCTCTAAGTTTGGATGTATTTTTCTCAACTTTTCTTGAATTGGTTTTTGTTCGGGAAGCATTGGGATAGTGTGCTGAATAATAGATGTGTCATATGTTTTTAGATCATCATATCTCCAAGCGAAAACATGTTTATTCTTTCGTAACAGACTAATAAATGCTTCCTTTTCCTCTATGGAAAGTCCTAATCCTAAATTAATGTTTTGAGGATTTTGTTCGGTGCCAAGGTTTGCTAATTCAAACCTTAAGGTAGAGCTCTGAAGCTTTGTATTAGACACAGGTTTGAACCTGTCTTTAATATCGTAAAGATCTTCAAGCTTCACTACGCGCTTAGGGATTGAGTTTTCCTCATGTTTACCTTGTATTTGAGTATCGTGTTCATCTTCCTCAATGATTTGATTGTCATAGGATTTTTTAGAGGTTAGAAATTGTAAAATTTCATCATCATGGTTAAACACTCTCCAATTGGTTACATTGTCAGGAATGGATGGCCTAAAAAGTAATTCTACTGAAAACCTATCTGGACTATAGTCTTCGGAAGGGAGTAGCTTGGAAGCGACATTGGCTAGCAAGTCGGCTGCCGAATTTTGTGATCTGGGAATGGAAGAAATATTGAATGCTAAAAAATGGGATGTTAGCTCTTGTACCAGCGATTGATAATGCTTAAGATGGTTCGAAAGACAATGAATTGTATTCCTTACCTGTTTAACGATAATTTCAGAGTCGCCAAAGACCTTTAAGTATTGAACTTTGAGGCGATCGCTTTATATAGTCCTTGGACTAGCGCTTCGTACTCGGCTGTGTTATTGGTGCATTCAAATTCTAATCTACAGGACAACATTGTTTTTTCTCCTTGCGGGCTGACCAAAATGCATCCTGCTCCTGATCCTTCACTGGACTTAGATCCATCAAAATATAAAGACCAAAATAATGAATTATCTATAGTTTTTGTTACAACATTCTCAGTGACATTAATGCATTTAGACTTGTCGGTCTGTGAAAAGTTTTCAATTTGTGATGCGAAATTGTTGACTGAGAAAGGAGATGGCTGGGCAATATAATTGTCGAAAAATGACTCGGAAAAATAATTTCCTAGGATATTGTTGTTGAACGCAACCGGTTGATTTTCCTGTTCAAATTCCGTAACAGTGTGGGTCATATGTTTCTCCCGATCAATCTTTATTTGATTGGGCTTGCCCTTATAGGGGAGCCACAT
>APFE030290786.1:0-26969 GCA_000404065.3 Pinus taeda
TTGAAGCTTGATGTATGTATTTTTACTAATAAATATTTGTTCTCGATCCTTTCTCTATTGTTTTCCCTCTACATTCTTAGATTTTCTACATAAAACTTGTTTTGTTTTTATTTATTTCTATATTTTTATTTTTTATTTCTATCCTGAGATATATTTAAATTTATTATTAAGCATTCCTTATTATCAAACACATGGTGCATTTCAAGCTAATTTATCTGTGATACTTGGTAGTTAATAAGTCTCCTATTTGTCTTGGATATTTTATTGTTTTTTAATTCTTCTTAGTTAGTTATATTTTATTCAATGACATTCTATTACAACAAGGTGATTGAAACACTTTGATTTATTTATAGTTGGTTTTAAATTTTAATGGTTCACACACATTAAAAATATAAAGATTTTGATTTTTTTTAAATATTTAAGATATTAAATAATATATAATTAAATTAACTTAATTTATAAGATTGTGTCATTTATTTATTTTAAAGAAAAAAAATCAAATTAAATTTAAAATTTGAAAATTAATAATATTTTTTTGTCACTACTTTTATTAAAACATTATTAGTGCCACCATTGGAATAATTCTTATAAACAAAATTTTGTAAAATGCAATATTTTTAACTCAATGCTAATGATTAGCATTGACACTTTAGTAGGTATAAGTTCACTTGAAGACGTTGACCGTTTTAACAATTCAAGGGCTAATATTTATAACAAGTACCTTTATGGTTTTAAAGTGATGATCTTTATCCCACCAGCTTAAATCCGAAATCTCTGCTATTAAAGCACAGATAGCAGAATTGCAGAAAGGAAAAATGATCAAAACAGAAGAAGAAGAGTGGGATTCAAAGCACAATGAAATTGAAATTGCAGAAGGGAGACCAGATCCACATTTTGGTTTTCAGGATATGCGATTATTTACCATTACATATCAACAACATCATGTAAAGGTAAAAATCTGTATCCAAGATCAGGGATATTTTATGACTGCATTACTGGATTCTGGTGCTGATATTAACATTCTAAATATTAAAAACATCCCAGCAAAATTTTGGGTTTCTGCAGAAAGGGAAGTAGTTGGATTAGGGAACAAAAAGCTCAAATATGAGATCCCTAGAGCTGCTTTATGCTTTGACACTCATTGTGTGTACATGAAATTTGCTATAGCAGACATACCTGTTGATTGCATATTAGGTAATGATCTGTGATTTTGGACATCCATCCATGATTGCAAAGAACTTATGCATTTCCATGACTGCAGGTTTCTTGTAGTCAGAGGGGATTTGTTTGAATCTACACTCAGGAATCAGTTCTGACATTTCTAATTTTCCCAATCCATATCTAGGTTTTGCAGGTCTCATGTAACAGATCATTTGAGTCAACCTAGGGTCTTCTTCTTCTATTGAATGCATCATGAGAACATGATCAGTATCTGGCTCAGACTCATGTGGAAAGGGTATATCTAAACATTTAGGATTTGGACATGAACTGATAGAAGTGGAGGGAGGAGCAGTGCCTGTTCTGGGATTATGATGCAGATGGATATTTTGTTCTGCCAGGCTCAAAAGATTAATGATGTTTGTACATTCGGGACACTTTACTTCTAAAGATGAAAAATTTACAAGTTGGGCAAGTTCAAAAAGCTGTGAATGACGACAAGAAGAGGATGACGAACAAGCAGTATCTACAGTAGAGGGATCTCTGTAATATTTTGACATTTTGCAGGCCGCTTCTATTCCTTGCCGATCGATGGTCGATCTGCGTGGAAAAGATATGACTGCACAAGAAGCATTTTCTGTGATATTGGCGGAAGTAATATTCATTGGAGGTTGAGGCCTGGAATGATTAACAGTCCAATGTTCTGGGAATTCTAAGGTTTCCCATTTTATCAAATGATGTTCAACTTTTTGATTCTTTGGATCTGTTTTCACAACAACACTTGACTTAGAATCTCGACTTGGGGTGTGCCGGACGGCTGGCCACAGAGTGTTGGTGTGTCTTAGACAGGCTTTAGTTTGGATGGCAATATTATTTCTCTTTTTCTTCATGTTAAATCCAGTGGTATGGATTTGCAACTGAAGAATATCCTGGATAGTTTCATCAAAAGTATAGACAGAGAAATTAGGATAACAGTCGAAGTAGACTGGGCCATCAGATAAAGGAGCAACTATTCCACCAATGATAGAGTCTGTATATTTGTTATGTGTCAGATCTCTGACAGTTGCAAGCACAAAAGAATAAATCACATATCAATGTAACTTAGCCCATCAAACTCCATCAATAAGATGAGAAATTAAAGAAAAAAATAGTCACACAAGTTGTAAAACTAGTTAGATGATGGTTGAAAAGAAACTAATTTGTAGAGTAAATGGAGTTTTTGTAATAAGATAATGGGAGGGTTATTTGTGATTTTATTTGTGTTCATAGTAGAGTTGAAATATGTTTTTTTAAATAAAGTAAAAATATAATATTGAGTATTCTAAAATAAAAATGATTATATATATTTGGTTAAATTTAATTAAAAGTATTATCACTAGCATAATATATAGATTATACCATTAAATTTATGCAAACATTTTTGACAATGTAAATTTTTCTTCAAGTTTTTGCAATTTTAAAAAAGTAAGTTCTCTATATTAAAATATTTGAATTTCTTTGATATTGGTAGATTTATGATTAAAATAAATCTATGTTATAGATTCATTATATCATTATTATTTTATTATATAATATATTATATATATATATATAATGATATCCATATAAAGTAACTTAGCTTATCATATTTGACAATTCGCATTTAAAAAAAAATTATCAAAATATTAAATAAACTAATATAAATTATAAAATAATCTTTTAATAAAATGATGGTTAAAAAGAAACAAATTTATATAGAATAATTCTTTAATAAAAAGAAACAAATTTGTGAAGTACATGGAATTTTTTATTTATTTATGTTATTGCGGAAGAAACAAAAAAAGTGAAATACCATAAATCACATAGGAGTGTAACTTACCCCATCATATTCCCGAAATTAATATTAAAAGAAAATAAAGAGTATAAGTTATAAAAATAGTCACTAATAAAATTGATTATTTAAAAGAAAGAAAAACCTAAAGTTGATGGAGTTTTAAAATTATTAATTCATTCTCGTCATTGTCGGAAAGAAACCTTCCGAAACCAAAATGCGGGATACACTAAATCACATCACAATGTAACTTACACTATCAGATTCAATATACCTTTTTACGAAGAAAGTGGGAAATTAAAAAATAAAAATAAACTAGAGAGTGTGTGGATTGTAAAGTTAATCAATGATTGTTCAAAAGAAACAAAAATATGGAGTACATGGAGTTATAAAGTTATTAATGCATTCATATTAGTGTAACATGTTTATGAAATTTATAATTTTCTATTAAAAAAAAATTGATTTGAAATTTAAAAAAATGATGTAGAGTAGTAAAGTTAGTAATTAATAGTTAACTTATCAATATAGTAAGTTTTATATAAATTTTCCATTTTAAAATGATTTTATTTAGTTTTATTTTATTAGTTTTGATGATGATGATGGTTAACGTTCACCAAGACCCAATTTTGGTTTATTGGACCTAAACAAACAAATTATTTAATTTGATTTAAGATTTTATTCCTATGCTCAAAAAACTTAGAGAGAAGCCTCCCTAGCTCACTATAATTTTGACAACTTAAAAGGCTAGGAAGGTCAATGTTTCAACAAAGATTTTGAAACTGAGATTTAATGTGGTTTGTGGTTGTAGGCGGGGCACTCTAAGAATAAGTGATTTTCATCCTCGATGTTCATATTCCTTAACGAGATGGTAAACCTTTTTCCATCCATCGGTGTTCTTTAAATACGCCGCACAACCCATTTCACTATGGCGAGAACATGATTTATTATACTTAAAAATAAATTAATGTTTTATTTATAAATGGCCTTACTTATTAATTATTATAATTTCTCTTTAATAAAATTATTTATTTATAACATTATTAGAGTTAATTAATTATTAACTAATTTTATTTTATAAATGAAGAATCAAGTACATAATTTAATATTTATTTGAGAGTTTAAGTCTTCATATTTTAAATTCATATTATATATAGTTGTTTTTAGAAAAAATATGAAATGTTTGCAAATGTTTTAAAAACATTTAACAATTTTTTAGAAACAATAATGCATAACAATTCAATATCTAATTGATCATGATTTTAAAATTAAACTAATGCGGCTATATAAATTAAATGGCAATAAAATTAAACTAATGCGGCTATATAGATTAAATGGCAGTAAATTTTAGTAGGCATCAATCCTTGATAACCATCAAAACATTTATACATAGATACATCTCACATTACCTAGATTAAATGATTATTATTAATAGTTATAAAAATAATTAATATTTGCCTAGATTAAATGATTATTATTAACAACTATAAAAACAATTAATATATGAGTTGAAAAATATTCTTCCATGGAGATTCATGCCTATTTTACCATGGAAATTGTGAAGTTGTAAATAGTTTTTGTTACAATACCATGGATTATCAATACTACATAGCCAATATTATACATATTGATATGACATTTTTTTAATTAATTAATTGAAATAAATTAACTAAAAGAGTATATCTAATTCCGATATAAATATTTACCATTTATATGTGTATACTAATTGATATTATACATATTTCATAGAGGTTAAATCTCCAACATCCTCCTAATAATTACTGATAATTAAATTAAAATTTTAAAAGACCTATTTTGAAATAGATATGTCTATCGGCATAATTATTACTAGTATAGATCCATCTTAATGACAAATCTACCAAATATAGAAAAAGATCAAATCCCTTGATAAGTAAACTAATTTTAAAATATAAAATTTGAAAAAATATTTACACTTCAAAAAATTTAATGCCTCTTAAAACAATTAAGATAAATATATACAACACTCTTTCCAATAAATATTAATTATAATTTAAATAAAATTAACAAAAACACTATACGTATATATATTAAGAAAAAAAACGAAACATAATATATATATATATTATTTATATAACCAAAATAATACTCTTTCTAGAACCTTTGTCCTTACAAGGTCTCGCGGAAGAAGAAGAAAAAAGGCAGTGAGGCAATCAAATAGTCTACTGAAACCTGAAACCTGATCAACCCGGTCAAATCCGACCCCGTGGTCTCAGTTTGGATCTCTGGCTAATACATTTCTACCTACCCAACAAGAACTTACATCTCCTATCCAAGACAGTGCCAGCATTCCACAAATGTGCATCCCCGTACGTAACGACTTTATATACATCTTTTACTACGTGCGATAGAGATAACAGTGTCATATTTCACAGTTCACTATTTAACGTTTTTTTTTATTTAAAATGTTTTAATGATAGGAATTTATTTTTTTAATTGGTTTTGTATAATAAGTATATATAGATTTAATATTGAAATATTTTTATTTAATAATACGCAATTAAAATATTTTATTTAGATTAATGTATTTTATCTTTAATTTAGTAAATACTTTATTTATAAACTATTATTAGTATATCTTAAATTGAATAATTTTAATTAATTATTTTACTTTACTATTTCCCTCTTTTTACATATTGAAATATATCAGTTCACAATAGATTAACAATTTATTTAAGTTTTTTGCTAAATTATTTATAAAATATAAGTATAATTTTTTCCTTTACTTTTAAATTATTTTATCTTTATTATCTTACTTAATATAAGATCGAAATATTTTATTTATGAAACTGAGTAGGGTGAAAGTGAAATGTTTTTACATCTTCTTGATATTGGATTGTACTTTTAATAACAAACCAAGTAAGCACAGTGATAATGAGATTATTGATATTTTATGATGCTTTCAATATAATAAACTAAATATGTATATTCATTTTTATTTTTACCATAAGTAATATTGTTTTGTTTAATATTTAAGGTATATATATTTTTACTTTAAAAGGGACATTTGTCAACTCCACAAGTGGGCCTAATGGTTAAGAGTATGTGTTTCTTCCTAAGAGGTCACATGTTCAAAACCAGAGGGGGGTAGAGTGGGGGTAGAGTATGTATGCCTTCGTAGACAAACAAGGGGGTCTCATACACCAATTTGGTGTCTGGCTTGGCCGTGACCTTAAAAATAGATATTATTATTATATTATTAAGAATCACACATTATCTTCATCCACAATTATTATAATAATACACTCTTCTATACAATTATTATAATTTTTCTTTTTAAATTAAAACTATAATAAATTTTCCATATTTATCAATAAAAAATATTTTTAATTATTATTATCTCATTTTACCCTTTATTTCATTAAAATAAAAAAAATATTTTTAATTAATAATTTAATATTTTACTCATAATCTAAAAACTTCACAAATCTTATTTTTATATAAAAAAAATAAAACATATTTAAAAATATACCTAACTTGAACTAAAGTAGTGTTTAATTATAAATTAAATTAAATAATTATTTTTACAAATTCACAAATCTTATATTTTATAAAAAAACTATTAAAAAAACTGAATTGAAACGATGATATCATTATCGAAAAATTATAAATATTAAGTGTGTTGTTTTTTTATTTTATTTTTTTAAAGGAAAAAAACCTAGTTATTATTAATATATAAACCGAGTACATCATGTCATAATATTTTTATGAAAACAATTCACCATATGAAGACAATATGTTGCAAGAAACAAAATAGACAAAGGTGAAGAAAGCCACCATGACCAAACATAAACAAAAACATATATATCACCAGTGGTGACAGAGTAATTTTGTGTCCATAAATCAGCAATAAAAAAAGGAGTGAGGTACCATGAAGAACAAAAAACATATACAGAGTATCATGTCCACCAAGGACATTAAGCATCAAGCAAATGGACTATGCAGAGATTATCAATGTAGTTGAAGACATCATCTTGGGAGGGTCATTGTTCTAACTTCCATTGTGTAGTTTCCCACCAACAAAGTAATATGTATGCATCCAAACAAAGCCAGGATACCCTGCTTTGACATGTCATCTGCAATGTTGTTAAATTCCCGGTGAATATGCTGCAAATATATATGTCAAAAGGACCTTTTAAGATATTCAATATTCCTGAGCCAACCCCATAGATGAGAATGAGAGATAGAGGATAAACCCAACATGTGATTGATCAGTGCTTGTGAGTCCCTAAAGATTTGGATGTTTGGTATATCCAGGAATCTGGCAAACCATAGTAAACCCCAAAGTGCAATAGATTCAGCCCTCATATTAGTGCCATTTCCCCTAGACCAATGAATCTTATAATGTTGATGTGGATTGATGTGAAGCCACACTCCACATCCACATGATCCACCCTGTTCTGCTACATTTTTCTATATGCAGGATATGTTCGGGTCATTTTTCTATGAGTAATTCTTATATCCACTGTGTTAGTGTGCATCAGAGGCCTTAACCAGAAAACAATATTATTGATAATGTGTTCTATATTAAGAGTCGTGCCATGAAATATAATGGAGTTTTTAAACTTCTAAATTTCCCAGAAAACCACAAGTGGAATGGCCATATGTCTTTTGGGTCTCCTACTCCACCATATCAAACAAGCATCAATTGAATCATGTGTCATATGTGAGAAAGGAAATAAAAATGAGATCCTATACCATTCCTTTTCAACAATTGGATAATCCAATAGGAGGTGAAAATTGTTCTCCACATCCACTTGGCACGGGACACATTGTCCAAGTCCATTTATGCCTCTCTTCCTCAAGTTTTCCCAAGTCAATGTCTTATTTCTCCATGTGAGCCATGCATATAAAATAATATTGTACGGGACCTGGACTTTCCATAATATATTAAACCAACATGTATTCTTGGAGTTGTATACGCTACTACATGAACAAGTATGTGTCTACAAGAGAAATAGATCCTCGGTGAATTATCCCATCCCACCCAATCTGGTCACCCTCATTGGATTTGCATATGCCAGGTCTGCACAACGCCTCAATCAATCTATCCCATTTCCTAGTAGCTTCCCTTGTCAATCTAATCTCCTCTACCCGCTTCTAGGCATGTATGATTCCATTCCATGTTTTGATTGCCTGTGCAAGATAGATAATTCCCTTGGAATTTAGTATGTCAATTAAGTCTTTTGAGTAGTGAATATCGGTCTTGGTGCCCAGGATACGATCTCTGCCAATAATAATGTCCTTCCCCAAGCAAAAGGACCAGCAGGATCACTTCAAGAGCCAATTCTTAATTTTGTTAAAGTTGTTCCAAATGGTGGATCCAATTAGTTTTCCAATTAGGCATCTCTCATCCAGAATTAAGCCTTTATGCCCCCTAAATATTTAGTTATGATGATGTCTCCCCACAAACACTAGTTGAATAAACCATGCCATAGGGATTTTTTTAAGAGAGCCCGTCCAAATACTTCCATTTTCAGAATCCCGCATCCTCCTAATCGCTTTGGAATGGTGAGTTTTTCCAGTTTGATAAGTTGGAATTTGAAACATTTCCCAGATCCTATCCATATGAATTTTACCATGATACAAATGATTTTTTGAATGGTCATGGCAAGGAGATAGAAAATGTGTGCCCAGTAAACTGCTAGTTGCTGCAAGACAAACTGCATGAGAGTGACTCTACCAGAAATATTCTTGTGAAATATGTCAGCAATCCATAAACAATCATTAACCTTATAATTATTTGGTTTAATGTTAAATCCCAAATATTTTAAACTTGAAACAATTGGTTGAGTATCCACTCCAAATAGGTTTGTTATTTGACCAATCTCCTCCTGTTGGCCCTCCGCGAATAGGAACATATATTTTCCTTTATTAATAATAAGTCCTAATGCATTACCAAACTTGCAAAGGATATTGTGAAGTGTAGCCCACTGTAACCTGGAAAGCATTCCAAATAACAATATATCATCCAAAAAAACACTATGTGTAACCCTTATACCATGGCCCATAGTGAGTCCATGGAAATGATCCTTCATATAGGTTGCTTTGATCTTATGGATGAGTCCATCCATGATGAGAATAAAAAGCACTGGCAATTGGGAGCATCCCTGACAGAGTCCTCTTCTAGGACCAAAGAACTTTATGGGATATCCATTAATTATAATAACATATTGAACTGATGAAACGCATGCCACAATCCATTCAATTTTTACATTTCCAAGCCAATCCTATGAAGAATGATGTGGAGGAAAGCTCGGTCTACACGATCACAAGCTTTTTGTAAATTCACCTTCATGACAACATCTTCCATTTTATTTGTGTGGACGGAATGTAGGAATTCTTGTGTTGTGGCAACAACATCATGAATCAATCTATCCTATAAGAAACCATATTGTTCCAGAGAAATCTATGTGGACAGGGTTGACTTAATTCTCAATACAATGATCTTGGAAATAAGATTGTATAACAAATTACATAACGATATAGGTATGTAGTCTTTGAAGGACACCAAATAATTTTGTTTTGGAATTAGAGAAATGAATGTGGAGTTTATAGCTCCTGTGACGCTTTTCCTATACCTTAATATGCAAGGTTTGGGGGACTCACAAAAATTCCCATCCCTCAGAGAACTTTTCTCATCCGTCTGTCCCCATATCATCCTTTTATAAGAGACTATGATGAATGCTCACTGGGTGCTAAAATATTTCAGGAAAATGCTACCGAATTGGCATATGGTGCTTGTTGACTCCTTACGAAATTATGGGGGTTTGGCGGCATTGTGGAATCCGAGATGGACAACTTTTCGGGATTTTAGATGTTTTGCAGGTATATTTCTCATTGGTCGTCTCAAGGGACTAGCTGGCCGAATACATATAATAAATCTATATGTCCCATATCAGGATAGGGAGACTTTTTGGGACCTTTTGGATACATCAAATATTCTCAAAATTGGATCCCACATAGTGGCAGGAGATTTTAATACCATTGTTTCTTTGGAGGAATGTTGGGGCTCAATCCATAGAAAGGATCAACTTGTGGATAGGCTCCAAACGATCTTCAGTGACAATAATCTATTGGAAATTTGTCCCCACTCAACTATGCCCACCTGGAACAATGGCAGAGCTGGCTCCCATCAAATTGGAAAGAGACTTGATCGGTATTTGGTCCATGAAAATCTTATTGAGATAATGTGATTCCTACAATTTGACATCCTGAAAACTTACATATTTGATCATATGCCCATCACTTTATTGTGGCAGAGAGAGGAGATGCGTTTGGGCATGTCATTCAAGTTCAATCGAATATGGCTCGAGGATGCAGATTTTAACAATATGATTAATGCCTTCTAAACACACTACAGAGGTGCAGATTATCCTCCCATGAAGGCCCTTAATGGGAAATTACACACTTTAAAATCAAAATCCAGAAAGTGGGAGCGTAAGAAGAAGAAAAAAATGATTAAGGAATTAGTCGCCATCAAAAAGGAGTTGGAAAAGATAGTTATGATGCTGGATGATGGGAACCCTTCCCCATACCTCATCAAGAATATTAAGGAGTTGGAGGAAAAGAAACAAATGATCCTACATTTTCAAGAGGTCACCTGGCAATTGAAAAGTAGGGAGTTGTGGCTGAAAGAGGGGGATAGAAATACCAAATTCTTCCGAAGGTACGCAAATTATAGGAGGAACTTCAACACTATCTAGAATATTAAAGATTGATATGGTAACATGGTACATTCCAACTCAGATATACAGATGGTAGCAATATCTTTCTTTTAGACCTACAACTTGAATACCAGATATGGGGGTCAGACTCCTACCCCACCATGTTCAATCAGGCAAAAAATAGGGATTTATACAAGCCTATAATTCTGGAGGAAGTACACATGGTTCTAAAATCCTTCGCGAAAGATAAATGCCCTGGACTAGATCGTTGGACGATCGAATATTACATACATTTTTTTGAACTATTAGGACCTGATTTAATGCAGATGGTGGAAAAATCCAACATTGGGGGACATATCACACGAGTTATAAACTCCATGTTCATTGCTCTAATTCAAAAACAAAACTAATTCAGTGTTTTATAAGAATACTTTTTTAATCTTATTGATAGAGATGAATTATTATAATAAAATAATCATACAAGTTTGAGTGGTTCATTTATTCTATGTTTTATAAGTATAATTTATTCATTTTATTGATAGAAACTGAAATTAAATATAATAAAATAATTATAAAATTTTGAATTTTGATAGTCTCACTCAACGTTTTATAAGAATATTGTAGTTGTTTGTGTTAAAACAATTTTAAAATTATAAAATGGTCCTATATATCAAGATTTATGGGTAGTGGTTGTCTAAAACAATTTATGATATTTTTGATAGTATTAGCTAGAAATTTTTGTTCTCCACATCTCTTTGATGGGAGGGAAACACATAGATTTGTTAATAAAACACTGTAGTCATGCCCTCTCCCTCACACTTATGATATCCCATCTACAATGTAGAGAAGAAGAGAGCATAGAGATATTAAACTACTACAACGAACATATACCTAATTTAGTGAAAGGGGAGGTAGCAAGAAAATTGACAAGCTGCTAGAAAGATCAAAAGTTGGAAAGTGATTACAGGTATGGATTTAATTAGATAAATTTTATTTTATTTTGTCATATTTGATTTTGAACAACCCCTAGATCTAAGGGCTTTATTGAGGTCAAAATATCAAACATTTTTTGTATTAAAGCCTTGAAGGTTTTGTTATAGTCAAATCTGGTAATTATTTTGTTTTATTCGAACAACTTTCTGTAATAAAAAATAATAATAATAATAATTCCATGATTCACCAATCAAGATAAAATCGTTAAACATAAATATTAAACATGTTTAAACATGTCTAGGTTACAAGAAAACATGTACAATATTTGATGGTTAAACCTAAACATATGTAGACACACTCTCAAATTCGGTAAATATTTTATTTTCCATGAAATTTTACTTTTCTTTCGGAGATTCACCAATTTTCAAGATAAAAATTAAACATAAATATTAAACATGTTTAAAAATGTCTAGGTTAGAATAAATATATATATAAATATATATATATATATATATATATATATATATATATATATATATATATATATATATATATATATATAATATATATATATATATTATAATGCCTCATCACATGCTAGAATGTTGTGTGTGTGTATACATATATTTGCAGACAATTTTTTAGAAGTTGTTGAACCTAGCATAATGGGTTAAATAATGTTTAGGTCTTTCCTATAAGGGTTTAGGAATACTATTGAAGTGGTCATTTGGTGAATTGTAACTGATGTAGAATTGTTGTCTGCCCAAAGGTGATCGACCTATGGATATTGTGATTTTCCTAAATTTTGGGACTCATGTCTCATTAAGATCACACAGGAGCACTTGTATGCATGAAATTATTTTTTCTACCCAAAGGTGATTTAGAAAATTTGTTGTAGAGTGGGTGAGTAGAATAGTCATGAATGTGAAGGGGAGAGAAGGATAACCCTCTTGCCAAAAGGTATTTGAATTCTCTAATCAAATCAGAACATGAACAACTAGGTTTATGTGCATTTTTTTAATATGATCCTAGGGGTAATATAGCATGTCGAAGTCTCTATGCAAAGGTGAGATTATATAATGCACCTTGCTTGTTCCTACAGGGTTGAAAATTTTGCGCATAGTAAGGCAATCTGGAAAAATTGGTTTTAATCCCTAGCATAAATTAAAAGTAATGCATTTTTTAATCCCTGATTAATATCCCATAATCACATTTGATTCATTTCATTAAGGATATGGATGGGTTTATGATTCATAAATAATTGACAGGGATTGAGCCATTAACTGGCTCTAATAATACTTCTTGGAAAATGAACATAGATATCAAACATGGTTGTATGGATTGTGATGTTGTCCCTTTGGAGGACAAACTTACTACTCTAGTTGCATATTCTTCAAAGGTTGTGAAGACCCACTTTTAAAAGTGGGAGAAGGCCAATAGGATGGAAATAATGATCATTTGGCTCTATTAGTGAGGCACTTCATGGTGCCATTGCAACCATATATACGACAAAGGGATTACTCCAATTCTTCATGAAGCAATTTGTCGACACCCGTAAGTCCCTCTAATATGGATATTTGTCTGAATTAATAAATTTGAAATATGATGGAAATATGAACATGAGAGAGAATTTACTAAAAATGTCCAAGTTGTTCATTAGGTTACATGAGCTACTTATGAGGATGACTTTCTAGTACATATGGTGGTTCTCTCATTTCCAAAGTCCTTCAACACCTTCAAGATTGATTAGAATTCTCAAGAAACAAAATGGGACCTTAATCATCTTATCACCTTATGTGTCACTAAGGAGGAGAACCTTAAGGGTTCCAAAGTTGAATTAGCACATTTGGCAGTTAGTTCGGCCAATAAAAAGAACTTAAAGAAGAAATTTTTTAAGAGGAATGATAACAATAAGAAGGGAAAATTTTTGGAACTATCTTGAAGGGGAAGTAAGTCGAGTCTAAATATTTTTAGTGTTGGTTCTGCAAGAAAAAAGGCATATGAAGAAAAATTGTTACAAGTACAAAGAGTGGACGGAGAAAAAAAAAGGAGGGGTTTAGCAACAAGGGAATCCCTTGACATGAAGATAATATTTTTCTTGGTAATGATGACGCACTACAAGTTGAAATCATTAGGATATGCCATATTTTTTTATATTATAGATTTAGTTTGGTTTTGGAAAACATTTTTTATGTGCCACCATTTAACATAACCTCATTTATGTTCTTAGACTTGATGTTGTTGGTTATAGATTTACTTTTGGAGATGGTAAATTGATTATTTCTTATCATGGTGATGTTGTTGGACATGGATTATTGGTTGATGGTCTTTATCAATTATCTTTTGATGGTTTATTTGCATCTTCCTTGTTAGCTTTTTATACTAATTCTATGCACTCTCTGGGTCTAAGCGTCCAATCTTAACAAAAAATTCTTCGATGATATGGCACAAGAGATTAGTTCATATCTCCAAGAAATGGTTAAAGTCCTTAATTAGAAATGGTATTATAGGATATTTGGATTTCTCCAAATTTAAGATTTATGTGGATTGTATCAAAGGTAAGATGAATAAGCAATGGAAGTTTTAGGCCTCTAGAGATTCGGACATATTGGAGTTAATCCACACAGATATATGTGGACATTTCCCAATTCCTTCTCATGGTGGTCAATGCTACTTTATTATCTTTATCAATTATTTCCCTGTATTTTCATATGTTTATATACGGCTTGAGTGGGCCTAATGGTTAAGAGCATGTGTTTCCTCCTAAGAGGTCACAGGTTCAAAACTAGAGGGGGGTAGAGTATGTATGCCTTCATAGACTTAGCAGTCAAATCGTTGTGCGGAGGTGGGTCCCTTGTCCCACAAACAAGGGGGTCTCATACACCAATTTGGTGTCTGGCTTGACTGTGACCTTAAAAATGGATATTATTATTATTATTATTATTATTATTATTATTATCCAACATAAATCAGAAGCTCTAGATGTGATCAAACACTGCCAAACTAATTTTGAGAAGAAATTAGATAATAAAATTAAGGTTATTCAATCTAATCATGGAGGGGAATATTTTGGTAGAATTGACCATTGTTAATCAAGAAACTTTTGTGGAATACTTGAGAGAGGAGGGGATCATTCCTCATTACACTACTCGAGGGACACTTGAGAAAAATGGTGTTGTTGAGAGAATAAATCACACTTATCAAGATGTAGTCCAAAGGATGATGATCCATTGATATCTATCAGAATATTTTTGGGATGAAGCCTTGAAGACCATTGTCTATATCCTGAATAGATTTCCTTGTAAGGTTTCCACTAACACTACTTTAAAGCTCTAGACTGGGAGAAATCCATGTGTTGGTCATATTCATACTTGGGGGTGTCTTTCCAAGGCCAAATTATATAACTCAAAACTTAAGAAACTTGATCCTAAGACCATAACTTTCCATTTTATTGGATATCCTGATAGGTCAAAGGGATACAAGTTTTATTGTCCTTCAATTCATATGGTGATTATAGAAACCATTTGTGCCAAGTTCCTTGAAAATGATAAGGATAGTGCGATCTTGAAGAATAAAAAAGTTTCTTTCCAGGAAGATCATAGATATATTCCATTTCTTTTATCTCCATGTTTCCTTACCTCACCCTATTATTACACCAGTTGATCCTATTAGAGAAAATGAAGATGTGGTTATCCCTCTAGACCACATTTCATTGGATATAGTGGCTCCAATTATCAAACCACTCCCTCTTAGGTGATATACTAAAAAGTGTAGATCAATTATTCCTAATGATTATGAAGTATATCTTCAGGAAGGTGAGATTGGAGATCTTGACATAGATTATCCCTCTACTTTTAGGGATTCCATGGAGAACAGTGAGTCTCAATACTGGTTGGAAGCCATGAGAGAGGAACTACAATCTATGGAGAAAAACCATGTTTGGATATTGTGACTCTTCCAGAAAATCAAAAGAAGATTGTATGTTAATGGGTTTTCAAGGTGAAGATGGATTCTGAAGGAAAACTTGAAAGGTTAAAGGCTAGATTAGGGGCTATGTGTTTCACTGAAAAATCGGGAGTTGAATTTTCAGAGAAATTTTCATCAGTATCTTCAAAGGATTCTTAGAATCAGTTTGGACATTGTAATATATTATGACTTGGACTTGCATCATATGGATGTAAATATGGATTTTTTAAATGGTGATCTTGAGGAGGAAATTTATATGGCTCCACCGAAGGGTTTCATGATCCAAGGGAAAGAGAGTTTAATTTGCAAGATGAAGAAGTCTATATATGGTTTGAAACAAGCATTAAGACAATGATCTTTGAAATTTGACCAGGATGTGATTGGATAATGTTTCAAAGAAAACAATGTAGATAAATGCATATATCTCAAGAGGAGTGTGATCTGTTTTGTTATTCTTGTACTCTATGTTAACGATATTTTTCTTGCTAGAAACAACATTCATTTATTGCATGACATAAAACATTTTCTATCAAGAATTTTGATCTGAAATACATTAGAAATCCAAAGTATGTTTTGGGGATTGATTCATAGGAATCCACTAGTTTGACTATTAAGATTATCATAGAAAGAATACATTGATAAATTACTCAATAGCTTTGGTATGTAGAATTGTGCACCTATCAAGGCCCCAATAGTCAAGGGAGATATATTTAGCCAGAAGTAGTGTCCCATAAATTAGATTGATAAAATACAAGTACATGTGAAGGAGTACGCCTCTACAGTTGGTAACCTTATTTATGCAAGGATTTGCAATTGACCAAATATTAGTTATGTTGTGGGTATGCTTAGTAGATACTACAAGAACCATGGAGTTTCTCATTGGAAGGATGTAAAGAAGGTGTTATGGTATTTACATAAAACAAATAATTTCATGTTGGTCTATAGGAGATCAAGTGAGCTTGAGGTGTCAGTTATTTCGATTCTAACTTTGTTGGTTTCTATAATAATTTAAAGTCTACTTATGGATATATGTTCTTGCTTGCTCATGGAGATGCTCCAAGCAATCCATTACGACCGACTCGAATATGTTTGCTAAGTAGATTAGTTATGAGGAAACTCATCAAGCGATGTGGTTGAATAATGTCATTGGTGAGTTTGGGATTCTTCATTCCATTCACATACATGTGGTTATATATTCTGATAATGAACTTATTTACGTGGTTTTTATATTAATAACTATTATTAATTTTGAGTGGGACGGGGGGTTGCAAGGTGAATGGGTGAGTAAAAGTACATGAAGGTTAAAATATAACCCCTTGGGAAGATTAAAAAATAATAATTTATTTATTTGCTCTTTTTGATTAATTAAATTAATAGAGAGAACAAAGATTGAGATTGAAAAAAGATACAATCTTTTAATGACGGGTAAAATTGGTTTAGGAGATGAGGGTGAGGTCCATGAATAATCCAAAGCACCATGAAGTCAGAAATTTTGGTGGGATATTTTTATGTTACAAAACGTTCAATAGATTTATCGAAGCTCTCTCAAAGATTGAAATTAGGAATATGAAGCATCTCACCATACCAAATATAGCCTTCAAAATTTTATTCTATTGGTGCCATCATATTTTGGTTCAAGGTTTCATGAAAAGAGAGATTCTTTCGATGAATTCTACGAGATATATTTGGTCCAAGAGGTTGAGTTCGTGGCAACCTAAATATCATGGACCTATAATTGCTAAGGTTTTCAAGAACTTTATTTGCTTATGGCCCCAAGGAAGCAAATATTAAATTCAAGTGAATTATATTGGGTTAAGCATGTATAGAGCATTCCCAGTCCATGCAAAACAATTTGTAATAGGTAGCATTGTGATCCAGAACTAATTGAATATTTTGAGGGTTATCCATAGCTAGAGATTTACTCATAAATACAAATTTTAAACAAAATTTAGATGTTTGATACAAAACCATTTCCCTTGACTATATATATGTTGACATGTCATACTTTAGCTGGGATATCCATGTTGATCAACACAATATCCAAGAGGAGGACATGTTACATAGGTAAAAATTCAATTCTATGTGGAAATATGTCAGTGTATGATACAAAGCTATATCAGCTTCTATTAGAGACTTCTTGTGTTCATAATGTTAATGATTATCAGGTTTGCAACACACTAAAAATAAAGGTATGTGTGCATAAATATCATCTAATAAAAAAGAAAACCAACTTAGATCAGATGGTATTTGCAAAGCAATTTTTTTCACATATTATTGGAAAACATACTTCCAAATACATGCCAGCCAAGAGGTGAATTCAATGGTTGATTCACTTGATCAAATTTTTTTTACAAAGGATTCCTATTGGGATTATTTACAAAACATAGTTTCCCTATTGCCAAAAAGAATCCTCACTCCTCCCCCCTTGAAGACTTCACATGCTACATATATGATCTTTGGATGTTGAGTGGTTTCCTTCATCTTTGGAACTTCTCTAACTATTTTACTAGAAATAGTCCTTAAGATACAATTTCATTGATTTGTTGCTAATTGCTTTATCACTTGTTCTTTTCAACTTATTGTCATTGATCTCATGATTTTATTTTTCTCAAGATGGGGAATCTATCTTCTTCCTTTGCTGAAATCTTGAAAACAAAAAGTAGTTTGCATGGGTGGCAAATTTTATTATAATATTTATCAATTTATTTTATTTTCTTCTTTTATTTTATTCTGTTTTATTTTATTTTTATTTATTTATTTATTTTATTTGGTAAAATCATGTACGTTGAATTTTCTAGTGTGTGTGTGTTACACTAACTTTTACTTTTACCATATTTCTTTTCCATTTATATATTGAGTATTGCAGACTTCCCAACATTCCACATTTGAAATTTTAAATTTTAAAAATTCATGCCTTTATCCCATATTTATGTGTATTTTTAGATTAAAAAATGTTATTAATTTTGAGCAGGGGGTTGCAGGTGCAGAGGTGGGTAAAAGTGCATGAAGCTTAAAAGAGGACTTCATGGGTGGATTAAAATATAATAATTTAATTTATTCCACACATTTTGATTAATAAAATTAATGGAGTGAAAAAATGTTTGGCTTGAACCAAGAGACAATCTTCGATTGACGAGGAAAATTGGTTTAGGAGATGAGGGCAAGATCCATGAATACGCCAAACTTTCATGAAGTCAGATATTTTGGTGGGATAATTTTATGTTATAAAATGTTTAATAGATTTATCCAAGCTCTCCCAAAAATTGAAATTGGGAATATGAAGCATCTCACCATACCAAATACAAAATTCCAAATTTTTTCTATTAGTTCCATTAGATTTTCCTTCAAGGTTTCATGGCAAGATAAAAATTCTTTAGATGAATTCTATGAGATATATTTGGTCCAAGAGGTTGAGTTAGTGGAAACCTAAATAACATGGACCTATCATTGTTAAGGATTTCAAGAGATTTATTTGCATATGGCCCCAATGAAACAAATATTCAATGCAAGTGAATTGTATTGGGTTAAGAAAATATAGAGCATTCCCAATCCATGCATAACAATTTGTAATTGTTAGCAATGTGGTCCAAAACTATGTGAATATTCCAAAGGTTATTCATAGATAGATATCATAAATGTAGAGTTTGAACAAAATTTAAAGGTCTAAAAACAAAACCAATTCCCTTGAACTATATATATGTTGGCATACCATACTTTAGCAAGGATATCCAGATCAGCAAAATTTCCAAGAAGAGGACATGTTATGTCAATGATGATTTAATTCTATGTGGAAATATGTCACTGTATGATACAAAGCTATATCAACCACTATTAGAGACTTCTTGTGTTCATAATGTTACATGATTGTTCAGGTTTGCAACACACCAAAACTAGAGGTGCATGTGTAAAAATATCATCTAAACAAAAAGAAACTAACATATATCAAATGGTATTTTCAAAGCAAGTTGTTTACCCATATTAATGGAAAACATACTTCCAAATACATGCTAGAAAGCATATTCAAGCTCAATATGTTGAGTTCAAAATTCAAAAACCTATCTTCTAAAATTGACTTACCATATCAAATTAAAGCTTTTACATTTGTGTGAGCCCTAAAGCCAATATTAGCGATCACTCTCATAAGTAAATGTTACATTGGCTAGATGTTGATCCCACAAAAAGAATGAGAGTAAAAAAAATACTTCAAGCAATGAGAGCAAGTATAGAGTCTTAAACATGAAAGTAGACCCAAATCTTATAATACTTTCCAATCTAACAAGTCTGGTTTATAAGACTTGCAACTAATTACCCCTCAAAATAACGTGATTGAGAAATGTAAATGTTCATATTTATATTGTATATAATCACACTTTCACCTAAGCAATTGAATTGAATAGATATAAGGAAGTGAAAAATGACCTCGTTTTCATCTAAGCCAATAAGAGAAGGGATGGATTTAGATATAATTGCTAACAACACAAGAATGAAAGCATGGAGCTTGAGGACAACTTGTTGACTCCACACAAATATTTATAGCATCATTTTACCCATAATTGTCCCTTGTAAAGGTCAAGACATCAAATATAGTTTTGTTGTGTTAAACTTAACACAACAAACAACAGCTTGGCTCATCTAAATATGCAAAAGAGGATGACATATATATATTCCAAAAGATGTGTGCAAATATTGGGTCTAATTTTTTTTGTAATTCACAACAACAAGCACATCACTCTTAACTTTAACTATGATGAACATATCTATAGGAATGTTCATTTTTGGCAAGCCCCCATAATCATGACCCACAAGAATAATTGATAGGAAATCCATTTCACAACATAATGAAAACAACAAATTGATTGATATTGAAGCTCATATGGATTAGGCATTTTCTTTTCATTGAATTATGTTCTACAAGGATGAGAACTCAAACTAGAAAGAAAAAAAGAAGTAATTAGACAACTAATTTGCCTAGCTAGAAGTCTCAATTTTTTAATTCATTCATACAAACTTCATGAACAAAATACATAGTTTCACTAAAATTTGCAGAAATCTTTATTCCTTTAACCATGAACCACAACAAATATAAATAGTTAAAGAAATTTTTAGAGAATATTTGAAGATGTATCTATTTGAATGCCGCAAACCATGGAGGGTATTTGAGAGTGAGAATTATCCACCCATCCATATGTAGTTCACAATAGAAGTCCACCCCGTACCCAAGCTATGATACCACCAAGGTGAAGTAGGGAAAAAGAGCCCTAAGTTCAGATATGGGGTAAAAACCAAGGTAATTCTCACTTCCAAGTTTTGTAGAAGATAGAGCAAGTCAAGGAACTCATGTTACCTACCCCTCACAACAAAAGGAGAACTTCTCTACTTCTAAATCCACTACAAGTTCCTACCTCTAGTGCTCTTCAGTGAGAACATACGAAGGTCAAGTTGATGTCATAAAACTTATTGCTTATTTTTTTAGTTTCCTAGATCTTTCAACATGCATATCTACTTATATTCATGGTTGGTTTGATCTAAATGATCATGTCACTTTTTTTCTACTATTCTTTCCTCTAAACCTTATTTTTGCTTGTCTTTTTCTTAATCTCTCCCTTCCTATTTGAATTTTTCAGGAACATAATTTTTCATGCATAAATGCCCCCAGGAAAAAAGTTCCTCACACTACTTATTTCCATAATGTCGGGGAGACACATTGCTAAAGTATAGGAGTGATGGATTAACTCTAGGAAATGGTTTTCTCAAATACTCATGGCTTAAATGTGGTGAAGATAATAAGATGGGATAGGTAGAAAAAACATTGGATTTTTAGACATAAAGAAATCCCATTAGACCCCTCACCTTCCCCACTTCTAGTATCATAACCCCTATATGTTCTCATGGTCTACCAATCTCGGTCATCATCATTTTCTTTTATTAAATACAAAAGTAAAAATATTTACAATACTCAAGAGAGAAAATAAGGATATTATATGGCTTTAAGAAAAGTTGAAGCATATAGATTGAGAATATCACTACATAATATATCTATTATTTATTTCTTATTCACCTTCTTTATCATTGAATATTATTATTTTATTATTTTTCACTTTACTCTTAATGTCACTTTTGAAGCAACCTTCTTGATAGTACTCTTTAAAATATAGATGATGCTTCATCAATTTCAAAGGATAAATTTCGTCATATATATATATATATATATAATATATATAGAGAGAGAGAGAGAGGAGAGAGAGAGAGAGAGAGGTGTGTCTGTGTGTAGAAACACACATAATGATGATCATCTAAAATCTTCACATGACCACATACTATCATAGTTAAACTAGATCCATTTTAAGTTTAGATCAATCAAGAAACAAAAGGGAATAAATCCCTTGACGTGAAATCCTTCTCTCAAATTTTGCACTCTAAAAAAGGTTTGCACGTTAAGGGATCTATTCGTTCTTTATGCTTTAATAGATCCATGGTTACGATGGATATAAGTTGATTTTAACTTAATACAATGAGAGATTATTTGGCTAAACCAATATCTAATTTGACCATATAGATTTTTAGAAGTAATCTTTGTGACGGTGTTTGTAGAACAATTGGTTATCTTTGTTTTTCTTCCAAAGAAACAACATCCATTTTCTTTCTAGAGATTGAATGAAAACACATTTTTCATTTGCGTTGTGCATTCACATAATTCTTTTTAAAATTTTAGTGAGAATTTCCTGTCCCTTTTCCCTTAATTTGGTTCCTTGTAACCTTATGTCACCCTCTTGGATAAGATTCCACACTAACTAGCTATAATTTCAAACTTGAATTTACAAAATGAGAATGAATTATTAATTCCTTGTCATAATTAGAGTTCTTAGATTCATGGAGTTGCTTCATTCATCCTATTGGTGCCTCATTTACCACTACCTTCTATAAGGGGGAAGGCCTAATAGTGTTTTGTTATTATCTATTTTCTAAGGGAATATTTGATTCCTTAATTTTCACTCCTAGATATGCATTACTATCCTCCTATGATCTATAAATTCATCTATTCTCTCCACATTGATCATTTGCAGCATTTGAAGAGGATTTATTACAAGATTGGGATTATATTGGTTTTGGTTTTTGACACTTTTTCCTTTTGGAGTGACCTCATTTTCAGGGACAATAATCTTGGAACTATCTAGCTTGTTAGTATATTTGACTCCAAAAATTGGTATTCTCGTGATCAAGAACTTGAGCCCAAAAAAATTATCCTTCCATAAGATCATCTTGTCTAATGAACCCTTGTTAATGTCAATCTCAACACATATCTAGGAATATAGAGACCCAACTTAATACATTCAAGATCTTTTTTATGTCATTATCTAAAGCACTCCTAGTATATTCACAAACTGATAAATTCCAAAGATGTAGAGGCAAATTTGGAAGGTGACCCAAATAGGAATCTCATTAATAGACATGGTGTTAGAGTCAAATTGGTGAACCATGGTCTGATAAAAAACCTTGGTCTTCCCCAAAACCAAAGACCCTCCTCAAAAACTTTTTAACAATCAATGATGTTCAAAAAACTAAAAAATAAAGAAACAATCATAACATATATAGAGATTTTAGTGCTTCATGAAGTCAAAAACATCCATTGGTATAGATCCAATGTGGGAGGCATAAAACCATTGAATTTACAAATGATAAAAGATTATTTATAAAAGGGGAGGTGTTTTGTAAGCTTTGACTCAAAATGTTAGGTCCCTATAATACTAGTGTATCCCACTTATTATTATTGTTGTGCCCATGTAGCCCCCATATTGTTATTATTGTGCCACATAGAAGCCCCCACTATTCTTATTGTTGTGCCCTTACATTATTATTGTTATGTAGGCTTTGATTATATTGTGACCCCTTAGACTCCTATATATACAAAGGGGGTATTGTCATTTGTATCATCCAAGAATTGTTTATTTATGTAATGTAAAGGAGGTTTCCCCCTCCAAGAGCATAATTTTTAAGCATTGATCTATCTATTTCTTAGTTGGTTGCATAACATTTGGTTTCAGAGCTTTGGATTCTACGGTTTCGCTGCTTCAAACAGGTCATCATGGAATTTGCATTATAAAAAAATTTCTAAAAAGCTTCAGAAGCTAAAATGGAAACCACGTGGAGCTTGAATCTTGATGAACTTCAGGTATGAATTTTAGATCTTGTCTCTCTATATTTTTGGAGATTATGATCTGAGGAAGTTAGGGTTTTTGCAGGCTCCAGAATTCCATCTCAAATAGGTGACGTGGGGAAAATCATCATAACTTTCTCTATGAGCATCATATATTTGAAGTTCATAAAAATTTACGTAAAAAGAATTGACTTTAGTTTGTTTGGCATCACTTTCATGGCCAAAGGTTGAAACAATGACATCTAGAAGTATGTGCAAGTATATTCTATTGAAACAGTCTATAACCAGGTCATCATGGGAGAATGGACATAACTCTTTCTTGAAGAATCCAATATCAGTATGAATTGTTGGGTTCAAAAGAAGATTCAAAGGTCTAATATAGAATGGAATTTTAGGTCTTGTATATTCTAAATTACAGTGATATAACAAATGCAAAATCTAGCTCCTAAAAAGCAAGAAAAAGGTGTGTATTTTTTAAATTTTGCATCTTTTTTTTTTAAATTCAGTTTGAAGTGATTCAAATTGCATAGTGAAGCATATAACTCATTGTTTGATTTCAAAATTCCTCAAAACAAAAAAAATGGACATGCCTAGTAAGCAACCATAAAGCTCTTCTATGACACATGAAGAAGAGGAAGAAATGCAACATGATATATCAAAATTACAAGGCCAAGTGCAACAAATTTCGCTCTTGCAAAGAGTAACCAAAAATTAAATGGAAGCTAAGACAGATGGTTTGAAGAATGGTATGGAAGCTAAAATGGATGGCATAGAAGAAAAAATAAAAGGCAACATGGAATATCTAAAGGATGGTTTAAAAGCAAACATGGAAGGTTTGACAAAGTTGCTACAAGAAATGCTTCCTAATGACGAAAAGGTTTTAGATGAAACTCATGATGAGAATAAAAAGTATGTTAATCATGATTCCATAGAATCTATATTTGTATTTAAGACCCACCATATTCCAAAGATCAGTATGAGGAAGTTTTATGGCAAGGATCCGGAAACATGGATACTACAGATGGAGCAATATTTCGATCTCAATAATGTGCAACACACACAAAAGGTACGCATTACAACTTTATATTTATAACCCAATCACTTTGTATGGTATCGATGGATTTGTTCTCATAAACCATTTGTCACTTGGTCAATTTTTACAAATGAAAAGACAACACGTTATGAGGATATAAAGAGAAACACCTTCTTTAGCCAATTGATAAATATCAAACAAAAGGGTTCAATGGCGGAGCACATTGAGGACTTCCAAAAATTGAATATCAAGGTAAATGATATTCTAGAGGAGCATAGGATTGATGTCTTCATAGACACCTTAAAGGATAACATCCAACATAAGATTCACCTTTGGGAACTTGATTCATTGGAGAAGGCATTCAGGCTGTTAAGAAAAGTTGAAAGAAAAATTATGGCAACAAGGAAGTCTACCACTCACAACTATAAAGATGGAAGTGTTGTTACTCTTAGCCATCCACAACCTACAAGGTTGACACCACAACAATTGGAGGCAAAAAGAGAAAAAGGGATTTGTTACAGTTTTGATAGCAAATACTTTAAAGGTCATAAGTGTGCTGAGAAGAAATTATTCTACATACATTGTGAAGAGGAGGAAGAAAAAGAATAAGAAACATAAAAAGAGGAGGATATACTCCAGGAACCAACCCTGGATAAAGAAGAAATGAATCTTACCATATATTGTAATGCAGTGGTAGGAATTACTACTCCTCAAACTCTCAAGATAGAAGGATATATGAAGGAAAAAAAGGTAATAGTTTTGATTGATTTTGGTAGTACCCATAATTCTATTCATTGTAAGATATCCAAGGAATTGAATTGCTTCTTATATCCAGCACCAGAGTGTCAAGTGATGGTTGCAAATGGAGGAACTATAAATTGCTTTGGAAAGTGCCATAATATCAAGCTAACCATGGGGGAATATGTATTGAATAGTCCCATGCTTTCCATTCCAATGGGTGGTGATGATGTTATACTAGGAATCCAATGGTTACAATCTTTGGTGATGATCGCTTTCAATTTTCAAGAACTTTTCTTGAATTTTGTTTTGGGAGGGAAATGAAGTTGAAATCTGGGGTATCGTAGGGAAACAAAGAAATATAATCAGTTGTAATGGCATGAAAAATCATTTGAAGAAGGAACAACAGGGCGTAATTGCACAATTATTCTCACTAGGGTTTCAAACATTGAAATCATCTATTTCTCCATATATCCAAAAAGCCCTGGACAATAATTCCAAGGTGTTTGAGACTCCCAAAGGCCTCCCACCTATTAGAGATCATGATCATGCGATTTAGTTGATTCCAGGAAGTGTTCCTCCAAACATCAGGCCTTATAGTATATCTTTATGCCCAAAAGAGTGAAATTGAATGTATGGTTGATAAAATGCTAGAGGCTAGTATAATTCAATGTAGTCAAAGTTCTTTCTCTGCTCTAGCAGTATTGGTGCAAAAGAAGGATGGATCATGGTGTATGTGTCCAAATTATAGGGAGCTCAAAAAGCTCACTATTAAAGATAAATTTCTCATGCCTGGTTCATGGATGAATTGTGGTATGAATTATATGAAACGATTGTACTCCCCACCCCACAGTTGGCATCTCTCATTCAGGGATACACAATTAGACACATGACAGAACTCAAATGACATTTCTGGAGAGATAGCACTCTCAAGAACTATGAGGGTCATAGAATAGAATTTTTGGTCATAGCCTTTTGCCTTGAGAGCTCTCTGCATCGCTTCCATCATTTCTAAGGTTTCATTTAGAGTTTCCATTTTCAAACCCAGTATCCTTAGAAGAATTGTGTAGTTAGTATTTTATTATATGATAAATATCTACAACTTTGAGCAGACAAGTCTTGGGAGGATCATGTTCCAACATGTTAACAGGGTTCTCAAACTATTGGAGGAGAAACAATATATAAAAAAAAAGCCTCCAAATGGTTTCTTTTGATATCGGAGGTGAATTAGTCGGTTGCATGCAATGTAGATCATCAGAGTGGTGTTAAGGTAGACCCTAACGAAATTAAATCCATTAAGGAATGGAAAATCCCCACAACCATAAAGAAACTTCGAGGATTTCTCAAGTTCATAGGGCATCATCGCAAGTTTTTTAAGAATTATGGGGTAATTGTGGCACCTCTAACATCATTACTAGAGAAAGATGTATTTTCTTAGACTCTGGAAACAACAAATGCCTTTGAACATCTTAA
>APFE030290789.1:6545-16577 GCA_000404065.3 Pinus taeda
TAGGTTGTGTCTCTTCATTTTGCTGGATAATAGAAAGGAAGGACTGGCTATTCGGGGTGGACGTAGCCCAAACTGGGTGAACCACGTATATCTGTGTCTCTCTTGTTTCATGCGTTTTCTGTGTTTATATTTCTACAATATTTTATGTGTTCCATTGCTCCGTAATATATAATTTTCTAACAACTGGTATCAGAGCCAAGTTCCAAAGTTAGCCAAGTGGATGAATCCTCGGAATGCTGAACGAAAGCGGTGGGCCCCAGTAATATATCATGATGGGATCTGTGGATGAGCTCAGTTAGACAGGCGGTGTGCTTCAGATTCTTCATGGACGTGTCCTGGTCCCAACACGGTGAAGAGGAGTTGACCTAGGATAGAGCAAGCTCTCGAGGCAGGTGGTGCTCCATGTAAGGTGTGTGCTTCCAACGCATTGGAGCCGGAGAATCCTGGTTGGTAGAGAGTGGCGGATGGATAATTGTTTGAGGGATGCTTGATGGGTCCTTTGTTCGGGGGAGGATTGTTGGTATACGACCAAAGTCCCACATTGATAGAGGTGGGAGGATCATGGGCTATTAAGGATGGACAAATTTCTCCATTGGTATGAGGCCTTTTGGGGGTAAAGCCCAAAAACAAATCCATGAGGGCTTAGGCCCAAAGTGGACAATATCATACCATTGTGGAGATATGTGGTGTCCAGAGTTCTTACAGAATGCTAGTGAATTCGCATTTAGAGACTTTGTGGATCAGTTTCTATATGTCGTTTCTTGTTTATTAAATAGTGATGTAGAACTAAGGATTTGGCCAAAGATCAGAAAAAATCTACATCTCAGTGAACAAACGATAATAGGAGATTGGTATATATACCAAAATTATACAGAGATTAGGATCTATGGATGTGAACTACCCCCATATAAATTACCTAATTTTGTCCCTATCTAGATTTTTACATTGGAATATATCAGACATATGATTAACATGGACTAGCTTCATTTTGTAGAAGCAAAGAAGAAGGCTCAATTATCAAAACTCAAGTAGGGACTTTTATTTGTAATGCTAGATAAGCAAGGAAGGAAGCATAAAATCTTTTGAAACATATGAATTTCAAACTTAGCTTCACCTGGTCATATGATCCCCTAGGGATGATTTCGAAATTAAGGGGGAAGTAGAAGAGTATGTTATATCATCTACAACATCACAGACTCTTGTACGAAAAGAAAAGCAGGACAAAAGGCCAAGGGACAGTGCTTCCCCTATGGTGACAAAAATTTCAGCCAAGGAATTCAAATTACATAGTAAGAGGCAGAAGACAAATAAGACAAGTTAAACACAACAAGAAGATACTACACCACAATGCCCAATTTTCATGATAAACCCATCTGTGGCATCATCTTCTAGAAGAGAAGAAATGACTATAGGATCTCATATGTCTTCAACGAGTCCAGATGTATTATCATCTTAGACAGGAGAATTGCAGCAGACTTAGAAAGAACAAAGCATATTTATAGTATATAAGGAAATTAAGCACAGGAATGAAGCTTTGAAAGATTCCACTTATTTACAGTTCTGGAAGCAAAAATCAACTTTACAATACGACCTACCTTCTGCCTTCATCATTGAGAAGGGAAAGATTCAAACAGCCTTCCTCGAACGCAAAATCACTCATCCTAGAAATGCAAATGATTACACTAAATCAGTGTTTTCTTTTGATGTAAACTTAATTCATCCTATTGACGAGATTGATTTACATGAACAATACGGTAAGATGATATATTCTTCTCTCACAAATTCAGTTATTAGAGCATCTAAGCTTCAAGCATCATTAGAAAATATTCAGTCTCATTTGAAGTTAGAAAGAATATCTTCCTTAGCTAAAGATACAAGGATCAAATCTTTAGAGGATTTAGTGATAAAGTTGGGATATGATCCCACAAACGCAAACGCAGCAAAATAGGTAATCAAGAGAAAGAATGCAGACATAGTTGCCTTAAGAAAATAACTTAGGATTCCTTCTACAGAATATCCACAGACTAAAGAAATAGGACAAATAGAAAAAGAGAAGGAGAAGATGTTCAAAATCATAATTGAATAGAATGCAGAGACATATAAAATGGAAACTAAAATTCAAAGGATTTTAAAGGAAAAGGAGCAAGAGGGAACCCAAGAACAAAATGTTGATCTTTCATCAGTTCTAGTGGAAGCAGTTCTAGTTACAACTACAACAATAATAAAATCTACATCAACAATGACTTTAGTAGTGGAAACTCAATCAACTGATTCAACAACATACCTTGCAAAAGAAATGGAAGATTTATCAATTAAGGGTTAGGAAATTGAGAAGCTAAGAACTTAACTTAATAATTTACAAGAGAAAAAACTGAATGTTGATAAAGTATATTTAGCTAATCTGTAGAAGACACAAAATCTTACACAAAGAATTGAATTCTTAGAAAGCTAATTTGTAATAGCTGACACCATTACACATGCTAAGGAAAGTATCTCGATAGAAATAAATGAGGCCATCACTGATATATGGCCTTCAATTGAGATCATCTTTGAGCAAGATGAACTAGTGCAAAGAGTCAAAGAATTAATAGATGTGAAGAAGGACTTGTGTTTAAAACTAGGAAAAGAAAATGCACTAATAAGGGTTTTGAATTCAGAAACCAAAGATGAACTGGAAGAATATAACATAGAGGGTAGAACATAAACTATTTTGGAAGTGAGAAGGATTCTCACTAATTAAAAATTGATGTTGCAACTAGAAAACAAGCGCCATAACCTCGAATCAAGTATCTAGAGGTTTCACTGAAAATTCTCTATGTTACATAAAAAGGATTGCCTGGATTAAAGGGAATTGGAGATAAAATGATTAATTTAGAAGAATATCAAAAAGAAATTATATTCAATTACCAAGTATAAATCCATATTTTCAAAGATTAAAGGTACAATCACAGGTCAATATTTTATGGAATGCCTCAATTATGATTTAATCATCAAGCACAAGATAAATAATTTATTTTTGGTTAAACTAACTTTCAAAAAATACACTGAGGTGAACAAAATGTTCAGAAAATTGGTCAAATATACAATTCCAAATGAAGAAAGGTGGGAAGAATTATGTAAGTTACTGGAGTAAATGAGTCAGAAGTCAAGAGCAGTTATCTGCAGCTTAGTAGCAGATTAATTAGCCCACATCATCACCATAATCCTCGAAAGTAGTGACAACAACTTCAATAGTTTTATTTCCTTATGTTTTTGCACTATTTTTATAAAAAATAGTTTTAGATATTTTTCAAACAAATCTAGATATTTAAGTCTAGATATTTTGGGAAATTTTTTTAATAATATTTCCAAAATCGAATTATGAAGGGTTGAACCCTTGGGATAAGTTTTTTTTGAGTAGAATTACATGTATATGAAGTTGTCCGATATCAATAAAAGGATTATGGATTTGCTTCAAACAACTTGTCATCTCTGTGAGTTCTTCTTAAGTTATTCATTTCATTTTGTTGTTTCTGCATGTATTTATCTTTATTGAACAAAATTTGGGTAAGATATAACTAAATATCAATCTATCTTGAATGACATGTAAAGTTATAACATATTCCAAAGATTAGTTTATTAGATTATCTGTCTAAATTAACTCTTCTACATTAATTAATTGTCACTTCTTCATAAACTTAAATGCATTTTGTTCGGTAGTGAATATAGTTTACTAGCATGTTTTTCTTATGATAATTTTAAATATTCTCTTTTAATATTTAAAACTCGTAGTTTCTTAGAATTCTTCCTTCCAAATCTTCTTAAATCTAAATTATTGTTCAGAGGTAAAGAATCAACCCTTTCATTATATTAAGATAATTTAGGATGCAATACCTATTTACATAAGCTTAAGACATTAGTCTTCCATAAATTAAAAACAACAAAACATTTTAGATGCTTTGGCATAATTACATAACCTAGAATTATCTTAGAGGATAACATTAGATTGGCACCTTTGATGGGGAATGAAGTTTGAATCATTTTCCCTGCGACAATGATTAAGATTTTCCTTTAAGGTGAATAAAGTATTAGCATGTTAAAATCTTTCACCTAGTGACTTGTGACAAGCCAAATTGGCTTCTTCCAGACATACCAGATCTCATTCTAACCCTGAACTTTATTCTCCATTATCAGATCCGAAGACACTGGTAAGAGAAGCTTCTTTAAGAAGAATATTAGACGCTTCTACCTATTCTTTTGTACCAATACAACTTGAAATTGTTTCAGCTACTTATCCTTTTAGGTCTGTTCCAATTCCCTCTGAATTGTCTGACTTACCACCAAAGGTATTAGAACATTTCCCCAAAGGAGTTGATCTGCAATCAACCCTTCTAGTCCATCAATTAGAATCATATCAAATCCATGAAACCCTTTCAAAATCACCTAAGTCAGAAGAAGAGTTAGATGTACAACTACTTGAGTTAAAACCTAGTGATTTTATCTCACCAACTGTTCATACTTTTGCATCTACTTCTCCCAAACCTGAGGACAATTTTTTCTGTCTATACAAATCCTTTATTTGAAACTGAAGGAAAATTTGAACTAGAAGTGCAAAAGTTAGTTATTCAATCACGATTAATAAAAATTTCAAGAGGTCCTTCGCCTTCATCCCCACCTCCATCTTCTCCCATAAATTCATATTTATCTACAACATCTTCTATAGACTCATCCTCATCTTCAAGTATGGTTGGTTTTCATCATATCATTCAAGATAGGTATGCTACTTTATAGCTCCCTGGTCAACTTAATAATTTTCTTGATGGGTATTTAAAACATCTACCCAGTTTTAATGGAGAAACTTGTTTGTCTGCTGAAGATCACTTAATTTCCTTCTTGGACTTTGTTGATAACATTAACATTGAACATGAAGATGTGTACATGAGATTGTTTTTTCAATCATTTGAAGGAAACGTTAGAATTTGGTTTAGACAACTAAGAGAAAATTCCATTCGGTCTTGGAATGATTTAAACAACATCTTTAAAAATCAATGGGGGGTTAAAAAGGATCTGGTATATTTAGTTATAGAGTTTGCAGAAATGAAGAAAAATCATGGTGAACCCGTGGATGATTTTATAAAAAGGTTTAACAATTTTTATCGTAAGATGCCACCTCATTGTAAACCACCAGTAACAACAGCGAAAGTTAGATTTTCCAAAGCTTTTGAAGATGATCTCATAGTCATGCTTAGAGAAAGAACATCTATCACCCTTGAAGACATGCACACAAATTCCATAGAATTTGAAGCTAATAGATTAACATCAGCTAAACGTAATGCTAAAGCAGAAAAGGCTGAAAGAAAAATGAAAGCTAGGGAAGAAGGTTCTTCATCAAATAGTAAAAAAGGAAGATCAAAAGATAGATGAAATCACTTCACTGCTTAGAAATATTTCAAATATGATTTCAAAAATGGATGCACAACCTAGGACAGTTCAAAAAACAACAAATAGAACTCAAGCTTAATATAGTAGAACTCCCCAACCCCAGATTTTGTAAAGACCTAATACTAATTAGCAAATTCAACCTCCACTAATGTTTGATGATCAGGAAGATGAAGACATATGCCCTCTGATTATAGATGACATCAATAATTTTGATCATTCATCAATTCAAAATGCCATTGCCCCTCTTCCTCAAAATCAATTCCCACAACAAAATCAAGAAAATTCACAAGTTTCACAATATCATGCCTTTTCTGAATTCTTATAGAATTAAATAGAAGATATGATTTAAGACCAAGACCATGGCCTGGTAGACCTTCTAAAAATATCATTGTAAACGAACCACCAATTAAAACCACTGAAACTCAAACAACAACAATTCAGCCTTTGAATCAATCAAATGAACCGAGTTCAATTGATAAAATTGTTCTAACTACTTTCAATGTGGAAAGAGAATTAGAAAGGGTCAAAATACCTATTCCTTTGTATGAAATTTCCAAAAATCCAAGTTATAAAAACCAAATTTCTAAATGGATTCAATCTTCAAGTGTTGATGCCGAAGGAGATGTAATAAGCTTGCAAGATGAAAAACCTTCAGTGGTCTTTGGTACCATCTCTAATATTATTGATGAAAATGTACCACCTTTTTATGTCACTTTAAAAGTTCATGATTTTTTGTTATACAACTGTATGTTAGATTATGGCGCTTCCAATAATCTAATGCCTAAACTGATCATGGATCAACTTCAATTACAGATCACTAGACCTTATCATGATCTATATACTTTCGACTCAACGAAGATACCCTGTCTTGGACTTATAAAAGACCTAGTTGTCACTCTAGCACAAATCCTTGTTAAGGGTGTAGTATTAGATATTGTAGTTACATATATTCCTTCTAAATTTGGTATGTTATTATCTAGATCATGTTGTACCAAATTAGGAGGAAGTCTACAGATGGGCATGTTTTATGCTACTATTCCTGTATATGGACGTGAACAACTTATATTATATAGGGAGGTTAGATTCATTAATACTATTTGTATAAATGGTCAAGCAAGAAATCATCCAATTTATGCAGTTGATCAAGATTTTGGATGTTTCACACTATCATCAAATAACTTACAAAACACTTAGCCTAGCATTGAAAAGATTGTGGATAAACCTAAGGTTGTAAAAAGTGATATTTGGAAACTATAACTTTGATGGAGTTTTTTCATAAGATAGTATTTTACTTATTTCAAAAGATAAAGAGAATATAACCCAATCCTATAAGTTAGAATTTGATGTTACAAAAAATGTAGCAGAATATGAAGCTTTACTTCTAGGATTGGAATTAGCCAAAAGTCTTAAAGTGCAAAATCTAAGTGTATTCAGTGACTCAGGACTCATTGTTAAACAAGTAAGGAATATGATCCAAATTGGATCCATGAAAATTATTAGAGTTCAATGACTGTATCAAATCAGGACAAATTTCAAACTTGTGAACATAGAACTATCAGGAAGACCTCTAGACAGTGGCAGTTTGTAGCCAGCAAGGAACTCCAAGCGAATAGCAGCAGGCGATCCGAAGGGGTGGAAGAGGAAGCGAACAATCATGAGACAAATTGGCTTTAAGCAATGAACAGACAAAGACAGAGATAGAGAGAGTGTGAAGCGAAAGCGAAGCAAGTACTATAAGAAAGAAGGAGACAGTTAGACAGAGAGACAAAATAGAGAATAAGCAAGAAGAAAAAAACAGAGAGTCGAGCTAACTTGCATAGTAAGGTAGCATCGAGCAGACAGAAGGCTTGAGAGGTTCGAGCAATCCCTGAGAGGATATTTGTTGGGAACTAGGTACCAAATTGGACTCATCCCATTCAAGACCAGTTGAGGTCGATACTTAGTAAGGAAGAGTCTGTGCACTCTAGTGGCTTCAGGAATCCAAGAACCACCCTGCTAAGCATCATCTATTTCGGGAGACTCGAACTGAGCTCCTCATTGTAAGAAATATGCTTTAAAGACACAATAAGAAAAGGCCACCACTGAAAGTTGGACCAGAGATGTAGCCCAGGAGGATTGGGTGAACTCCTTGTTAATTGTTGTGTTCTTGTATTTACTTACTGTGTTTCTCTTACTGTTTTCCATTTTCAAGTGTCTGTGTATTTTGCAATCTGATTGATCCATTGGCTAAGATAACATAGATATATACCAACACATGAGTCTGTAATACCTTCATTCATTAATTAATTAACTGAGATCACTCAATATTGATTTTCAGATCAAGTGGTATCAAAGCTCAAGGCTGTTAAGGTTAGACAAGCTTGTGTTGGATTTAGCTGTTGAATGCTAACTAGATCAAAGCTCAAATTAGGAGAAGGAGAGTTGGTCGAAACTAATCCTGAAATTGGGAGAGTCTATCCTCGGAAGATAATGTCATAGGAATGTTCTATGGGGCCAGACCCTCAATTCATAGATAGTTTCCTAGCCATAAAGTCCATGGTAGAGGAAATGTATAGGGACTTTAGAAAACACAAAGATGAAGATTCATCAGGCTCCAAACAAGATAAAGGAGAAGATGAGTCTCACTTCCATGACCACTCAAAAGGCAAGGGGAAAGAATAAAACTTTCTCACACCTCCTAATAGCCCTGAACATAAAAAGAAAGCATCTTTGATTAAACTAGATGTTAAATTTGATTTACCTATATATGATGGAGAGTTGAATGCAAAAAAGCTGGACAATTGGATTAGACAAATTGATGTTTATTGCAGAGTGCAAAATATCGATTCAGGCAAGAGTGAGATTCAGTTGGCAAGCTTACGCCTTGGAGGCACTGCCTTAGTTTGGTGGGAAGGTAGGACCCAAGTTGATATGAAAAGACATGGTAAGACTATCTCTGTCTGGAGTAAATTTGCTTCTGCAATAAAAAAACAGTTATATCCATTGGCCTACATGAAACAAGCCATGATGAACTGGAAAAATCTTCGACAATTGAAAGCGCAAAGTGTACAGGGATACACCCAAGAATTTAGAAAGAGAGCATTGATTCTAGGAATCTCATTAGACTCACCTGGGACTCTATTGAAGTACATTGGTGGTCTACACAGCTACATGAGGCACACTATCCTAATGTTTAATCCTACTAGTATAGATGAGGCATCTATTCAAGCTACTCATCTAGAAGCTAGAGGAAAGAATGGAAGTCTAGAAGTTGGGGGATCATCCCAACCCATTGAAAGCAAGAATAAGGAGAAAAGAAAGCAGAAATGGAAAGCAAGGAAGGCTAACACTACACATAAAAGCAAGGCTTCATGCACTCACCGTAAAAAGGATGGGCATGATGATGAACACTGTTGGATTCTGCATCCAGAGCTGAGACCTAAGAAGCTTGAGGGCAAGAAGAAGAAGACTGTTGTAGCTATTCAGAAAGTTTTGGGGTCAGACTCAGGAGATGAAACAACTATTGCAGCCACAGGTATAAGAGGTAAGAATTCTGAAGCATCTACTAGTAATTCTGCACAATCTACTGTTGATGAAGAAAATGAGAGAAAAATACATGAGCTTTTCCATATTCGAGTTATTTCCAAACATCAAAAGATTGATACTTTGTTTGATAGTGGCTCACAAGTAAATTTAATTTCTGAAGCAATTGTCCAGAAATTGGGATTAGTGACTACACCTCACAAGAAACCATACCCATTAGGATGGTTGAATGATAAAGCACAACTACAAGTGACTAGACAATGCAAACTCAAGTTTTCTTTTGGGTCAACATTTGTAGATGAGGTTGAGTTAGACATAATTCCTTTGGATATATGTGGGATTGTTTTAGGAAGTCCTTACTTGTATGACAGAAAAATTATTTTCTATAAGGCCGAGAACAAGTATCTACTTGTTAAAGAGGGAATCAAATACTCTGTAAGAGCTCATAAGCTAAAGAATAATTATACTCTCATAAACTCAGGGCAGATGAAAATAATGATAAATTCATGCAAACAATTCTTATTGATGGTTGTAAAGGAAAAGAAACCTGATAAAACCAATGTATTTGAGGGCTATAATGCTAAGAAGCAAGTTGATTTAGAAAAGTTTGTTTCAGAGTATGATATCTTGTTTCAAGAACCTAAAGGTCTGCCACCCAAAAAGGAAATAGTGCATGATATTATTTTGCAGCAAGATGCTCCATTGCCTAACATTGGAATGTACAGGTTGTCCGCTTTAGAGAACGTAGAAATGAAGAAGCAGGTGCAGGAGTTGCTCGAGAAGGGATTCATCAGACCTAGCACATCACCATGTGGGTCACCAATCGTTTTGGTGAGAAAGAAAGATGGCTCGTGGAGAATGTGCATTAATTACCAAGCATTGAATAAGATAACAATAAAAAATCGTTATCCCCTTCCTCGCATCGATGATCTTTTAGAACAATTGAAAGAAGATGTTAATTTTTCCAAGCTAGCCTTGCATAGTGGATACCATCAGGTCAGAGTTGTAGAACAAGATGCATGGAAGACTGCTTTCAAAACAAAGCAGGGATTGTATGAGTGGCTGGTTATGCCTTTTGGCTTAACTAAT
>APFE030290789.1:23792-38120 GCA_000404065.3 Pinus taeda
GAATTACAAGACTGCCATTCAAATTGCATGTGAAAATGAAACGTAAAGTGCTGGAAAAAAAATAAAAACAATACTACAACAGAGGGGATCTATGGCTCTCAGGTTGGGCCCTAACCTGAGAGCTATAGTCTCCTAATAAAACTCAGGAATCGATCACAAACTGTCCTCTTTATTCATAATCCAATGTTATGCCAAACTGGCTTACAACAAAAGAAAACAAAACTGGACTGATTCCAAGATGATATGATAACCCAAAAGATTCAACAACCTATCTAAGGCTACGGCCTCCATATTTATACAAAAAAGATGATGATCCGCCAAGTAGCCTTGATTCTAGGAGCTCGGCTGTCCAGCTGAAGTTTAACTGCGGATTGGTGAGGCAGTCAACAGTTAATGACTGCTGTTCCTGTAGGACAGCTAGCTACTTCTGAGGCTCGGAGGGGAGATTGATTGGAGCTCGGAGTTCTCGGTGGGAATCACGAGGAATGTCCCAATACTGTGGACATCATTCCACAAAGTCAGCAGTGCCACCTTATGTCTCCTTACTCCTTTTACGTTGTCTTTTGTTCCCCTTTTTTAATGCCAAAACCTGGAATCACAATGCATTAGTCACGTGGATAAAGTGTCTAACCTTCCTCCTACAAACAACACGAAATAACTAAGAAATGCATGCATAAGCAAATAAAGATGAATGGTTTGAGCAAGTAAAGTAGGCCAAAATGAGTTCAAATTGTACCAAAATTGGGGCTCATCAAAGAATCCACAAGAACCTTCTCAAATATTAGTAGAGAAGAATCCACAAGAACCTTCTCAAATATCACGAAGAAGAATCCACAATAACCTTCTTAAATATCAGCACAGAATAATCCACAAGAACCTTCTCAAATATCGACATAGAAGAATCCATGAGAACCTTCATATTCAGCGAAACCAATTCCTCTTCCACTCCACATTGATGAGAAATTTCTTCTTTCAAAATGATACAATGATATTGTGCATTTTCTTCATGATTTTGAGTATCCACCTGGATTCACAAAGAATCAATGCAAAACACTCAAGTTAAAGGCCATAAAATATTGCATCATCAATGCAAATCCATATTGGAAGAATCCACTAAACATCCTTTTTTTATGCTTAACAGAAAGTGAGACAGAAGGAGTTATAAATCAGTTTCATGCAGGTATCTGTGGTGGTCATTATGTTTGGAGAGAAACACCATACAAGATTTTAAGAGCTGGGTTTTATTGTCCAAAATTATTTTCACAAGTAGGAGTAAAGGTTCGAAGCTACATACCATGTCAATTTTTTTCTGGAAAGCAAAGATTAGTAGCACTCCCTCTGGTCCAGTCCTAGTTGAAACACCTTTCCTATAGTGGGGATTATATTTTATTGGAGAGATTCATCCAACATCTAGCAATCAACATAAATGGATTTTAACTGCCACATATTATTTTACAAAATGGGTAGAAGCTATACCAATCAGGAATGCTATTGATATTAATGCCATTAAATTCATTGAAGAAAATATACTATCTAGATTTGGATGTCCCCAATAGATAGTTACAGACAATTCACTAGCATTCAGTAGTATTAAAATGATTGAGTTTTGCAAAAAATATCAAATTCTACTACATCATTCTACCCCTTATTATCCTCAAGGAAATGGATTGGTAGTCTTCAAACAAAAGTCTAGTCAATGTCATTAAAAAGGTACTTGTAGATCATAAGAGAAATTGGGACAACCATCTTAAGTATGCAGTTTAGACAAATATAATTTCACCAAAGAGATCAACAAGAAAATCACCTTTTCAACTTGTTTATGGCACTGATGACATTTTTCCTACACAACTAGATTTTCCTGTCATGAAATTCTTACAATAAGAAAATGAAGAACCTGATGATTTTTCTAGGAGAATCAATCAGATTATAGAACTTAATGAAAACAAATATGAAGTCCAATATAAGCTTCGAAAATATCATAACAAAATGAAAAGGCTTGTTTGACAGAAAAGCTAGAGAAAGAGATTTCAAAGAAGGAGATTTAGTACTAAAATGGGATGCTAGAAGAGAAGACAAAGGAAAACATGGAGTGTTTGATAATCTCTGGTTTGGAAATTTTACCATTGCAGAGGTTAAAGGAAACAATAATTTTGTCTTGCAAAACTTAGAGGGGGAATTTCTTCATTGTCTGTGAATGGAAAATATTCGAAACATTATATCCAGTACTGAGATTTCTTCGATCATTCATCATTTGTACATTACTAGTTTGTTCCATTTTCCTGAAAGTATGGTTGTTTTTCAACAAAGACTCCATCAACCCGAGAAGAAGGCACTTGGATCTGCATGTTCTCTGCATCCTATAGAGGAAGGAGTCCCCAATTAGATTCAATGTTGTAACATTGATTGTTTTGATAAGTTAGATGTTTTTATAAAAAAATATATATAGATATTGTGAAAAAGGGACAATATATATATATATATATATAATATATATATATATAACAAAAATTCAAAAATGCAACGTGATAGTTAAAATGTCATTTTTCAATAATTAATCATGTTTGATTAAATCTTAAATGTGATTAAATTAAACAAAAAAAGGGTTTATTTTGTAACTAGACAAACGACAAGACTGTTTGTCGTTTATGTTAAATGTAATAAAAGTCTAATGGATATGATTTGCAACGCTAAGAGATTAACGGCTCTTAGACCGCTCCGCATCCCCCAAGTCCATATGAATTTTAATCAATGGGCGCATTGTGAAAAGTGGTCATCCCTCATACCGCCTCCACCACGTGCCCCTCTCATGTTCACTCCACACCCCCTCGCTCCAAAACCATAAACTGCCTCCTACCGCCTCCGAAATCTGCTCTCTCCCATCCATAAAGCCATTACACCCACTCCCAGCAGTTTTAAATAAAAATCCCTGTTTTTCCATCTGTCAACTCCTTATTCTCCAACCATACTCCCGTTTTAAAATTTCTCGTTACATATTAATCTCCCTCGTGGCTATTTAACGTATAATTTGTGATAGAAACCATTTAAACTCATTAATTTTTATTTTTTTATTTTTATTTTTATTTTTATTTTTTATTTATTTTATTTAATTATTTATTTATTTATTTATTTATTTATTTATTTTTTATTTTTATTTTTTTTTATGTTTTGTTGAATATTATCGGTTGCTTGTATTTTCTCTCTCTACTTTGCGAAGTCATAAACTGAACCCTTGCTACGAGTTAGCAAGCCAAACAAATGCCAAATTAACCAATGAAACTCAAGAGATCATTCCACCTATCAGTGAACAAGGGAATCGTTCATCTTCAAGAAATTACAGATGTTTCTCACTCCTTTTCTCTCAGTCATGTCTTCAAAGAAGAAATCAAAAACTTTAGAAAACCCCATGCTTCCTCCCACTATCGACTTAGACCATTAGCCATTAGTGGACCAACTCTATAAAGTTTCTGAAACTAACTGCAAGTTCTATCTTTATGAACTCCACAATTGGTTAAAACATAAATTTTTAGACTTAAATGATGAATTAAACCTCTGACACTCATCTTTACCTCAGTATATCATTCCACAAACCCATCATTTCCCAGAATTCATTTCATGGTGTCATGTTAAGTATGTTCCCAGTCAAAGAGTAGTGGTTTCCCAAAACAATGAAGCTCTTTTTACAATTACTGTTGAATCAATTAATTGACAATTGTTACAGAGTCAAAACCCTAGACCCTTGCATCCATTTTCTCTAGAATCCCTCATGGATATATATAAAAATCTTGATTTTCTCCAAAGAGCCAAGATTTTTGAAACCATTCTACCAGAAAATATCCAATTACATAAAACCAATCCACGATATCAATCATCTATGTTTCCAGAAATGACCAAGAAGATAATATCCATTTTCTAATGTCTATTAAGTTATTATTCCAATTAGTGGGTTGATGAGGTCCTTATAGGTTTCTTGTCAGTTTTCTTAGTTAACGAAAAGTCATCTCTTATCTTCATTTACTGTGAATTGTTAGCAGAATCAATTCATGATCAGTTCATGAAGTTCTCTACAGAAGGAGTGTTCAAATATGCTTCTGTCTTAGTATATTTGTTCATGTTTTATCAGTTAGAGAGGTTTTCTTTTCTCTTATAGAAGATGGACAACCAAGGAAATCCATAATCAGTAACTGATTGGACTTCCTTGGTGAGGAAGAACACCATTGAATTCACATTTAGTGACTTTGTGGATGAGTTTATATATGTTGTTTCTTGTTTATTAAACATTGATGTAGAACCAAGGATTGGGCCAGAAATCAGAAAAATTCTACATCTCAGTGAACAAACCAAAATAGGAGATTGGTATCTATACCAAAATTATACAAATATTAGGATCTATGGATTTAAACTACCTCCATATAGATCACCTAAGTTTGTCCCTATCTGGATTTTTGCATTGGAATATATTAGGTAGATGATTAACATGGATCAACTTCATTTTGTAGTAGCAAAGAAGAAGGCTCAATTTAAAATAAAAACTCAAATAGGGCCTTTTATTTGTAATGCTAGATTAGTAGGGAAGAAAGCATAAACTCTTTTGAAACATATGAATTTCAAACTTAGTTTCACCTACACATATGATCCCCTAGGAGTGATTTCAAAATTAAGGGTAGAGAAAAACGCTACCCCATCTGCTCAAACTCCTAGCCCTGAGATAGAACCATACATGAACTAAGATGAATGGCCGAAGAATACACTTCAGGAGGCAGAAGAGCAAGTTATATCATCTACAACATCACAAACTCCTATACCAGAAGAAAAGTAGGACAAAAGGCCAAGGGACAGTGCTTTTGCTATGGTGGGAGAAATTTCAGCCAAGGAATTCAAAATATACAGTAAGAGGCAGAAGACAAATAATACAAGTGAAACACAACAAAAAGATACTACACAACAGTGCACAATTGTCATGACAGACCCATTTGTGCCATCATCTTCTAGAAGAGAAGAAATGACTGTAGGATCCCCTATGTATTCAGCCAATCCAGATGTATCATCATCTTAGACATGAGAATCATATTAGACTCAGATAGAACAAAGCATATTTACATTTTACAAGGAAATTAAGCAGAGGAATGAGGCTTTGAAAGCTTCCCTTATTTACAGTTCTGGAAGAAAACATCAAATTTACAACATAAGTTACTTTCTGCCTTCGACACTGAGAAGGTAAAGATTCAAATGGCCTTCCTGAGACCCAAAATCACTCATCCTAGAAATGCAGATGATTACACTAAATCAGTGTTTTCTTTTGATGCAAACTTAATTCATCCTATTGACGAGATTAATTTACATGAACAATCTGGTAAGCTGATATATTCTTCTCTCACAAACTCAACTATGACAACATCTAAGCTTCAAGCATCATTAAAAAATATTCAATCTCAATTGAAGTTAGAAAAAATATCTTCCTTAGCTAAAGATACAAGGATCAAATCTTTAGAGGATTTAGTGATAACGCTGGGATATGATCCCACCAATGTGAAAGCAGCATAAGAGGTAATCAAGAGAAAGAATGCAAACATTGTTGCTTTGAGAAAACAACTTAAGCTTCCTTCTACATAAGAGCCATAGATTAAAGAAATAGGACATCAAGAAAAAGAGACGGAGAACATGTTCAAAATCATAATTGAACAGAATGCACAGATAGAAAAAATGGAAACTAAAATTGAAATGCTTTTAAAGGAAAAGGAACAACACGGAACCTACGAATAAAACGTTGTTCTTTCATCAGTTCCAGTGACAACAATGCTACTTACAGCTACAACAACAACAACATCTACATCAACGATGACTTCAGGAGTGGAAACTCAATCTACTGATTCAACAACAGACCTTGCAAAAGTACTGGAAGATTTATCAATTAAGGGACAGGAAATTGAGAAACTGAGAACTCGGCTTAATAATTTGTAGGAGAAAAAACTGAAGGTTGATAATGTATATTTAGCTGAGTTGCAGAAGACACATAAGCTTACGCAAATAATTGAATTCTTAGAAAGCTAATTTGTCATAGCTGACACCATTACACAGGCTAAGAAACGTATATGGATAGAAATAAATGAGGCCATCATTGATATATGGCCTTCAATTGAGATAATCTTTGAGCAAGATGAACTAGTGCACAGAGCCAAAGAAGTAATAGACAATGTGCATAAGGACTTGGGTTTAAAACCAGGGAAAGAAAATGCATTAATAAGGGTTTTGAATTCCAAAACCAAAGACGAACTGGAAGAATATAACATAGGGGATAGGACAGAAAGTATTTTGGAAGTGAGAAGGATTCTCACTAAGAAAAAATTGATGTTGCAACTGGAAAACAAGTGCCATGACCTTGAATCAACTATCCAAAGGTTTCACTAAAAATTCTCTGCGTTACATAAAAAAGGACTACCTAGATTAAAGGGAATTAAAGATAAATTGATTACTTTAGAAGAATATCAAAAGAAATTATATTCAATTTATACTAGGGCTTCTACAGAAGGGATAATCTAGTCAATATGTCTGATGGTTTCTTGAAGGAAAATGATGTCCACCCTCTCAAGTTCGAGGAGTCTCTGGAAGGCTAGTTTTTTGGTAGGACTAGCCAACCCCGTGACAATTAAAAGAGAGACACTTCATGGAGAACCTGAGGGAATGGTGGTCTTAGCTCTAAGGACCCTATCAATGGAGAGTTATCTACCCTCAGATACATCCAGACCAGCTTGGTGGATATCCTTGGACATATAAGAATGCCTGCCTCTAATAAATTTGGATGGTTTCGGAGGGGGAACAATACCAAGTCTGCAAAAATCACCAGATGATGATTTGACCAAGGAGTGAAGGAGATATGGATGGCTCATATGAGAATCATTAGATGTCTTAGATGAGGGAGATGTTGATGCATGTTGTAGGGTGACTCTATTGTGCTTATTTTTTTTCAGGTAAGTGCTTTTCCTTGATCACTTTTTTGTATATTTCTTCCTATTGATGTGGTTGTCTTCTTTGTTGTTGTTTGAATGCATTTGGTCTTTGTTGCTGCTATTGAGATCTAGATATGAGTCATCATGTCTGTAGGTGTGCTAGAGCTCTTTGCTTGCATGTGTGTTGAAGGATAATTTATGGAGAACCTATTTTTGTGAGAACACGGGTTGCTACAGGGTTTCCTCTAGTTACTACAAGAAATCTTATAACTGCCTTTTTCATTATTTTTTTTGTTTTTTTTCACTTGGATGAGGAATGGGTGGTGATGTAGGAGTGGAAGGATGGAAATTGAGGAGATGGAGTGGTAGGTGAGTGAGGTCAATGATGGCATGACCCTTGGACTCTATTTTTCTATATATATTTTTAGTATTTTTATTTTATTTTTCTAGGTGGTTTTTGATGGACACAGACGTTGGTATGATCATGAGCTGGTGTTGGGTGAGCAGTGGTGAGGTGTATGGTCCCTTCTTTCAACCTATAAAATGCATGCATCATCATTTTCCAATTGGAATTTCATTCCTATAGTGTTTCATGACATCCTCTACTACTACAAGAAACTATAGGAAACCCTGTAGAAGTGAGAAAACTCCATAAAAACTGGTTTGTGATGCCTAGAAGTGAGGATGGATGATGGATATATAGTAGGTATGGGAGATATGAAGTGAATGGAGGAATAATGGGGTGATTCTTGGCTTGTTGTCCCCTGAAATCTGAGTCTTTTGTTTCCTTTAAAACTTGCAAAAATCACATAATATTATTAGTGGGTAGGTTTGAGGTCCTTGCCATTGCATTTTTCTTTTTCTTTTCTCTTTTTCTTCCCTTTTTTTTGAAATACACATAAGTTGCCTCAAAGGAGGTTGTCAACCTGTCTGCCTACCCTAGGCACCTCAAGGGAGGTTTTCACCCAGGGATCTTTTTATTTTCCTTTTTTTCACTCTTGGGTTACCTCAAGGAGATTTTCAAACCAAATGTTGGCCTCAGGTGCCTCATAGAGATTTTCACCTAGGTCCCTTATTGTTTTTTCTTTTCTTTTTTCCTTTTTTCAAATTTTTCAAAAATAATAACAGTCTTCAAGAATTTCATGAGTTGGAAGCTGAGACACTTCCAAGCACATTCACTCCCTTATTGATGGTACTGATGAACTCATCCCTTGATAGAGGTCTTTTATAGGCTTTCAATCTGTATCCATTGACAAGTAAGGGGATACCTTCTTCATCAATGGTCATTATTTGCATAGCCCCATTATCATGGCACTTTTCTATTATATATGGACCTAACCACCTGATCATTAATTTTCCTTTGAAGTCCTTGAACTTGGAGTCATATAACAGAGCCCCATCACCTTTTGAAAAAAATTGTCTTCGATGTTTTTGTCACACCAAACCTTCCTTTTTTACTTGAGTAACTTCTATGTGTAAGAGGGCCTGCATCCTGAATTCATCTAAACCATTGAGCTATAGCAGCCTCTCTTGTTATGCCTTTTTAAGATCCAAATCCAATTGTGTTGTCATTCTCAAATTGTTATACTCAAACTCAATGGAAATTAGAGCCTTCTTCCCATAGACCATGTCATTAGGGGTGAAGCAAGTGGTTGTCTTCCAGGTTGTATTATACGCCCAAGTGTCCTCCACTAGTGTGTCAGCCCAATCTTTTCTCATGTTGCTCACAACCTTGGTGAGAATGCCTTCCAATGCTTTGTTGGTAACCTCTACTTGTCCATTGTTCTGAGGATGATAAGCAATTGGCTTCCTATGTTTGATCTTATGCTGCCTCAACATATTTTCAACCAAGTGTAAGGTGAATTGAGCTCCTTGGTTAGTGAATAGTTCTCTAGGGTACCCAAATGTGTAAAATACATTCTCCCTTAAGAACTCAACCACTTTCTCTTATGTTTCTACCTTGACAGCCTTGGTTTTAACCCACTTTGCCAAACAATCACTGCACACAATTATGTACTTTTTCTGCCCTGATGGTGGATCAATGGGCCCAATGGAATCCATGCCGCACTTGTGAAATGGCTCAAGAGTCACTTCAGGTTGCAAAGGCATTTCATCCCTGGGAGTAGGTTTCCCCATTCTTTGACACTGGTCACATTGACTGGTGTATCTTTTTGCATCTTGGTGGAGAGTGGGCTAGTAGTAGCTAGCTTGCAGTACCTTGAAGGTTGTATGCTTGGCTGCAAAGTGGCCTCCACAAGGCCCATCATGATAGGCCAGAAGGATGTCAAAGACTTCCTCCTCGTTGACACATCTCCTCAAAATTTGATATGGGCATAGCTTGAAGAGATTGCCCCCAATCCAAGTGAATGGGGCACTCTTTCTTATAATTTTGTTCTTTTCCTTGGAGGACAAATTTGGAGGGAATTGTGCAACCACTAAGTAGTTGGATATGTCAGAAAACCATGGAGAGAGAACTGAAATAGAAAATAAATTCTCATCTGGTAGTTGATCATCAACCATTCCTTCCTCACTTGCAGGAAAAGCAGGTCTAGACAAAAAATCTACAACTACATTTTCTCTACTAGGCTTATGAATAATAGTTATATCAAACTATTGTAATAAAATCAACCATCTAATAATTCTAGCATTCACATCAAGCTTGTTCATCAAATATTTAATAGAAGCATGATCAATATGTACAAAGGTCTCGTAACCTGTGATGTAATGTCTAAATTTATTCAAGGAATAGACAACAACTAGGAGCTCTTTCTCATTCATAGTATAGTTCAATTCAGCCTTGGACAAATTTTTACTAGCGAAACAAATGGCATAAGGCAATTTGTAACACACCCAACCACTTTGTAACACACCCAACCACGTAATTAAGGGACATTGTAGTTGAGATTTGTCTCTATGCCATCACCATATGATATAAACATAATGAAAATAGGTATAAAAGATATAAACCATAATATAATATATCTATATATATATTTCAAAGTATACATAACATGCAGGAAAAATAATGCATAACTAAAAACACTTATCATTCAATGAGCACCAACTAGTTGTAGACCTTATACATTCCTCCTTTCCATACACTCTACTACTCCTACTCTCTCAATAGTGGGTCACCGCCAAGCCAGGGCCATGACTCCACCAACAGAAGGATTTCCTAAATCTAGCTATGGTACACAACAATTACCAAACAAAAACAAGGTGGGTGTGAAAAACCCTAACAATATTCTATGTCAAGGTGAAAAACCTCAATGATATTCCAACCTATAGCCTCTCATGCTCCATCAATCTACTGAATCCAAGGTAGTGCACTCTCTTTTTTGCACCTACAGTCCATCGAGATGTGCCACTATCCTTCTAGGGTTTCCAACTTAGGCTAGTTAGGGAATCTCCAAGTCTTATGGTTGCTAGGAGTTTTAGCTACCTTTAGGGGCTTCCAGGTACCCTCCAAGACCCACACAACGACACCTACAACTACACTTCTTTGTTTAGGGCTCTCTCCTTCCCCAAAGCAACCCGAGGAGAAGTGCACTTGTACCTAGATCCACCAAATATCCTTAGGATAGCTAGTCCTTGTATGGCTTTCCTTAGAGAAGACACTTTAGTCTCATTGGTAGCATTGATAATGTGCAATGCCTTATTGACCTTTTATTTATAACTTAGGATAACTAATATTGCATCAAGATATATTATAATTTTCCTATATATTCTAACATAATCCCATAAAGTTACTTTACGAATATTATATTGGTAATAGTTATTTGGCTTAAGAACCATGTCTTAGTTTCACACCCCACTTTTCCCTCTTGTGGAGTCCTAGCCCTTCATATTCTTCTTATCCCATGGTCTGCAACCACGGTGTTATTTTATTAATCTCAATATTTTTACATAATACATCTACTAGACTCATTGGCCTTTTAGCACATAGGCTCTCTAACCAAATAGACATTCTGGCCTTAAAATCACATCTATACATTAGCCCATAGGCCTAACACACTTATACACATAGACGCTTTGGCCTCAACATAAACTGGCACACTAGCCTAGATATCATGTATTGGATCATTGGATTGAGTGTCACTTATATATATACATTACAATTTTGGGATTAAGCTAGGGGTATCAAAAAATGAAAACATGAGTTGACCAAACAATCGAGTCATTTAACCATCATGTTAAACTCAACCAATGTAATATTGTAGTAAACCATTGGTTAGATTAATGAACTAGACAATCATTGGTTGAGTAACTAATAAATGTATTGTTAGTCAGGACGACTAACTATTCAACCATTGTTTGAGTTAACTAACTAGTTGGCCATCATTGGAGTCAAGTAACCAATCAACTATCAATTGAGTTGACTATCAAATTTATTATCTGATTGAATATACTAATAGACTATGTTATTCCAATATAAATATGACTTCAAATGGTAGTTGAATCCGTTGAATGTTGATGGAATTTACCACCATAATGCTAGTTGATCACTATAATGCACAAATTGACTAGGAAGTTGATACAGTTGACCATATTTTCACTCCAACTCTCCATGGTCATCTTGGTAATCTAAAACTTGGTTAATTTAGGCTTCTACACATTTTCAACCATGTTTCAAACAATTTCCTTTGTGCTTCGTCTTTAGTCGATGCAGGATCAATGCTAAAATTAACACTTTGACATCACATTATGGTATACCCAGAACCTTCTATCCATCATTGTCTATATAGGGCACCTCAATTAACGATGATATATGAATATTTCCATTATGATACTAATTCATTCCTTTGGTATTTGTCTCCAAAAGTTGACTTAACCTAATGAATGATGAGGATAACTAACTAGTTGACTAGACATGAGAATTCATCACTCATCGAACACCTATGCATTATTAATTGATTCAATTAATTAAATATATGGGCGAATTGCCATATATTGTACTAAGGGATCTACTTCCCAATGACTACTTGTCAATGATAAATGTGGATTCCCCCAACCATCAAACTTTTGTCAGCTACATACTTCGTCTATTATCTATTGACTACATAAATATAAATGATGTAGGTAATAATGCCCCATAAATGATATAAATGTGAAAGCATAACAATATGCAATATCATGCAAATGACTTAGGCACATATAAATGAAGTGCAACATTTTGATAAGTTAACAACAATAACTAATAAGATAATTACACCAGTTAAATATCACACAAGACACCTAAGCACTTGTCTTTGTAAGTATCGACTAAGTGGCTACAAAACTCAGATATTCCACCTATACATAGATGACACTACTGTAAATCTTTTAGTACTGGGCCACCTCCGAGTTAGGCTATGATTACCAAAGAAACAACACTCACCTAGAGCCAACAATGAACACATTGTTTGTACTAAACAAGTACTATGCCAAGTACCAACTTCAACAAACTCCCTAACTACATCCCAACATCCCCTAGCTTAAAATACCCAAGGTAAGTGTTGACAAGGATAATCCTCTCTTCAGACAGAGACGATCCCTCTAGCCCAATGAGTGGGTGTAGCAACTGAAGTGACAATCAACTAGAAATATTCCTAAGTTATAATTGAAAAGTAGAATGAAAGAGATGAGCTACCTCGTTCTGATGCTAATCTGATTTCCTTTGTTAAGAACCTCAAACCGCTTGTGTTACGGGCTTGTCCCTGCTTCTTTTAGTGCTTATGTACCTGCACAAGTGATCAAGAGACAACAAAGCATACCAAAACCAATAGCAAATTAAATAACAACCTACTTAATTGATCAAGGAATGCCAAGCTAATACATACATGAACATATATATTTTGGGAAGATGAACCAAGAGATGTATATTGTTTAAAGAATAAAGGGGAGATTACAACCATAGCTTTGATGTTGAAAGGCTCTCCTTGAGTGGTAATCCAAACCCAAGCTAAGAAACTCTCTAAATACTCCTTCTCCAAGTCTAATGAATAGCCTCTAAGCACAAGCTCAGCATAGGGGTGCAAATGGACATAGACCAACCATTTGGGAATGGGAGAAGAGGAATTTATAAGCTGGGAGAGGGAGTTAGGACTCCTCCAAAGATAGGATTAGGCCCACATCTCAAGGAGGTAGCTCATAGGGATAAGATAAAGAGGTCAATTTAGGAGGATTCAACCTCATCTATCTGAAACCACCTCCAGCTCACCGCTTTGGAAGCTTCTATATCACGAAGCTTCTCATCCTCTTTGGGAAAACTACCTTTTTTGGATCATCGTGGGTATGACAGGGAACAGAGCAATGCCATTGTGGGTCAAACATGGTGTAATAGGTGATCATTGCGGTTTTTAGCGTCATCAAAGCTATGACCCTCATTTTAGGGTTTTAAGAGCTATTTCTTCAAGGAAAGCTCAAGACATTTTCCAAGCAAAGTTAAAGGAGGGATCTAAGTTGTATACATGGATGAGTATACTATATAATGGTCATGTTTCGGGCACTTTGGGGTATTTCATAGGAAAGTGCAGGAGGCATGAAAAAATACTATGTAACAGATACCCATAAAGCATGAAGGCAGAACGAGGAGTGATGACAGAGATGCTTTACGAGCTTTTTGCAAGGATGAGGACGCACACTGTCAGGAGACCTACAAATCAAGGATGCATATACATATACATATTTGAGATCAAGAAATGAATCCACGGCATGGACGCAACCATCCAGATGATGAAGACTATATGAAAAGATCCATGGTATGGGCACAACCATCTAGATAACAAGGATCATCATAAATATAAAGTCTCACAATATTGTCACAACCATTCGTATAGTAGAAACATGTGTACAACCATGAATGAAATATAACTCCATGTAGCCTGAGTCATAACAGACAAGAATCAGGGTCTTGTGCTCCATCTTGAACCGATTAATGTACGAATCCTAACATGCAAATAAACGTGTTGAAGTCGAACATGCTAGAAAACCACCTGATTACCATCCAATGATGTGGATCGTTAACAGGTGTAAGAAAAACCAACAATAATGACAATGGATCTCAAAGTACAATAGTACAATCTATTAATGTGATATCGAAGTTGAGGACAAACACTCATGGAATCACCGGATCGAAAGCCAATAATGAAGACCTGTCGTTGGATGCGAAGAATTGGCCATTATGGCATGCGAACTCTAAGGTATTGAAAGGGAGTTTCTAAGTCATCTTCCTGGGTAATGAGATGAAGTTAACAAGAAGTGACTTGTTGAGGAGGGAAATGATGAATCCCCCATCATCAACACGAAACAAGGAATAAAGTGGAATAATATTCAGGATTGTAGTGATGACTCAAACAATGTATAGGTAAATAACTGCAGATTGGACTTGTCTTGAACATTGGCG
>APFE030290796.1:0-75333 GCA_000404065.3 Pinus taeda
TTTCTTTTATTATATGATGTTTTTCTTTTCAGCCTTTTGTTTTATTATATTATTGTTTTGCTTGCTTCTCATTTTTTCCTTACTTTTTTATTTTACTGTTTTCAATTTTATTATATTTTGTTATCTATTAAATTAGTTAAATAAAGTAATTTACATTTTTATGTAAGACCATTAAATGTATTATACATTACTTGCTTGAATTTTAAAATTATATTTGTATATGTATATTCTAGGTGGATTTGACCATAGTTATATTATGATTTGAAATTGGATAGTATCTTTGTTTATTTGGATTGTATCGTATTTATTTTTTTGAGGTTTTAGCGGTAGTAATAATGATACATTGATTTGAAATTGTAGGATTTTTATTTATCCATATGATTTTGTATAAATTTTTTATGTTTGTTTAACTAATTTTATATATTCAATTGAATAGTGTGTGTTTATTTCTTTGAAATTGTGTGTGTATAGGTTTATTTATTTGAGATAGTTTATGTATGTATGTTAGTGGATATGTTGTTTACATGTTTTCAAATTGTATGGTGTGTTTGTTTACTTCAAATCATTGTCGAGTTTCATTTTTATATATATATAATATATATATATTATATATATAATACTTACTATTCGTCTTGTGTGCTTTGTGTTTTTGTATTTGAAATTGTGTATGAGTGGTTTTGTCAATGTTATATTTTAATTTAATTTTTTATTGTGTTTGTTTATTTGAAATTGTAAAATGGGTGTAGTTTATTTGAATGTTTGTATGTCAATGGTGGGTATGATGGTGGGTATGATGCTTACTTGTATATAGTTGCATTTTCTAATTCAAAATTGTATTCTTTGTTTGTTTGTTTGACACATATGTATGTGTGTTTTGAAATTGCTTGTGTATATATGAATGTGATTGTGATTTTGATCATGTTTGTTTGTAGTGTTGTATTGATTTGAAATTATATGTATTTTTCTAATTGGTAATTGTATATTATGTGTGTTTATTTGAGTTATAAATCTGTGACAGTGGTTTTGAAAATCTCTATTTATTAATTTGTATATTGATTTGAATTTCTATACTTCTTGATTATATTTTTACATTGTATATTTGTTTTTGTAGATGTGTGTGAAATTTGTATATTGATTTGAATTTTTATAATTCTTGATTGGATTTTTACATTGTAAGTTTGTTTTTGTAGATGTGTGTGAATGGTAGAGACAATTTTTACTTCATCTTTTCATGTTTGTATGTTGGTTTGAAATACTATAACGTGTTTTTAAACATGAATTTTATTCATGCGCCTACTTGTTTGAAATTGAAGTTGAATGTGTGATTCTTTTTTTGACAATTTCGTTTTTTGTTTATTGATGTGAATGTTTGTAATGTGTGTTTACACTTTTGAAATTGTAGTGTGTTTGTTTGAGTGGATTTTTCATTGTTTGCTTGTTTATGTATGTCTTCTTCTATGTTTGTTGAAACCAATTTATGTATGTGATTTGAAATTGCTTGTGTATTGCAATAGTGATTTTGATAATTTTTGTTTGTATTGTTGTATTGATTTGAAATTGTATGTGTTTTTTCTAATTGGCAATTTTATATGATGTGTATTTATTTGAATTATAAATGTGTGAAAGTGGTTTTGTGTAACACACCTCCTTTATGTGTTAAATTATTGTGAGCATAAGCTGAGGAAAGCTAGGTGTGATACCCTCCTTTGGGGGTTAAACTATTCTAAACCTAAGAGGGGGAAAGCTAGGTGATATGTAATATGGAAAGCAAACATGTTGTTAAATAAATTAATAAAATAAATCACTTGGAGGGTGGAGCACCAAGAGAGAGGATATTCTTGCCAAATCCCAGTGAAGAATGGGATAGAGATGAATCCTTCATGATAAAGCTTCTAGATGTAATTCTAGATAAGCTTGGATGGACTCGAGATTCATCGGATGGATGGGAGATAAAGATCCATCGGGCATAAAAGCTTTGCGGGAGATAAAGGAAAGATTCTATGAGGAAAAGCCTCGTGGGAGATAAAGACGAGCTTTCCAAAAAAAGACCTAGGAAAATGGAAAAATACTTAAAAGCCGGACACTGCTAATGGAAACCAAATCATGAAAAAGGGCATGAAATACCCAGTGCATTGATCAATTGAGGACAACTGATCATTGGCAAGAACCTTGGCTCGGGGGGAATCATAGGTGATTCATGGTTGGGTGGTGGTGTTCGGCTCTCCAAATGAAGTTTTAGTTGGTTACATATGCATGGAATGCACTATATGCTGCTCCTTATTTTGCAATTTTTTGCAATTCTTTCAATATATTGGTTTAACTGTATGTGTGTTAAAAGTGTAGAGAATGATATCTACACATGGTGAATGATTTTGATTTTATATTTGGGGCTAAGGAGGCTGAGGTACCTGTTAACTAATCTATGCATCATGATGAATTTTACTGATTGAAGGTACCAATCCTTTTCTCATATTGAGTCAGATATGTGTTAGAAATGCCATGTGTTCATGTACTTAAACTCATTTTTATGAATGTGACTTTTATTACCGACAAAAGTAGAGGTAGAGGTAGGAGCATAATATGGTTTGTTATTGCTTATTGTTGATAGAAACCATATGGGATTGTTATGCATTGGTAGGATTGCTGCACAAACTTGGATTATGAAATATATATGCAAGGATGAGTGAATTGTTTAGTTAATCTAGAGTTGATCATCATTATGTTAAAGAAAGAATATAATAGGTATTTTATGTAACATTACGTCTCTAGTTAACTCAGAAGATAATGGACATAAGACATGAAAGCATGCATTTTACTGTATAATCTAGTTTAGATCGGCTATCTATTGCATGTGTACTTAAAAAGGTTGGGTTAGCCATTCCACTTGTTGCATACTAGTTGACTAAATCCGTAGAATGGTGATTCCAGTGCCGAGTCAGGTTAACTACATTTGACTTAAGTTATGGGGAAAAAATAACTAACTAATGAATGATATGAGTTGTATGTTAGGATTATTTTCTCTCCACAAAATTATAAATTGTGCTTAAGAAGTACGACAGTGTAAATTAACGATAATGGTTTCATGATCATGATTGGAACCACTATTGAATTTAATACTAGATAGTATCTCTGTTTTAAGATTTACATAAAACCATGGTGCATGCAGAACTATTTAGGTGGTACTACATCTAATTATGGCTCAGATCATCTACACCATGGTGTCATAAGAAATTAATCCCACTGTGAACCTCGCAAAACTATAAGAGTATGTATTACTGTGGATTCCTTACTTATGTTGTTATGAAGATAGGTATAGTTACAAAGCTAAAATTTTGATCTAAAATAAAAGGAACATAACCCTCAAGTTAAGGGGTGAATCTGTGCCATAACATAAGAAAAAATTTAAATTTATGGACCCTAAAGGGTGGGTTTTCTGTGTAAGCTCAGGGTGTTTGTTACAAATTGTATCAGAGGTTCAAGTTCAACCCTTTTAGCCTATGGGTCATTTTGTTTCTGTGGAATATGACTAAGGATGAGAATTAATCCAACCTTTTTTTTAAAAGGTTTAAAACCTATAAGGGAAAAGTAGATTGTGAAACTTGGAACATAGAGATATTGTCCTTAATATAGAATCAAATTAATAAACCTTCCGTATATGAATGTGGGATTGATACTATGGATGTATACATGTTGGTATAAATCGTAGATGGGCCTATTCATATTATTGAACTAATTAATGGGACATAAACATTCATACAACAATCATCCAAGTAACATTCCATTTGGAACAAGTGTAAAATACCAACACATCGAAATATAGGCATTGAATAAGCCAAACTAGCACCTGATACACAGCGCCAGTCGTGGGACGAGTCAGTGGAAGGCGAATGCTAGTAGCAAACCATGACAAACATATTTTCAAATGGTTTTCATGTACATAAGCATATCTATTGATTGGTAGCTAAGAATTACAATACACAAATAATATTCGGGTATAGAGAGAAATCGTAATAACATGCAGCCCGAGTTTTATTCCAAATTTCTCAAATCGACACATTATCACATCCCTGGTTCTCCCCAATATGGCAATGGAAACTATGCTTCTGAAGATTGAAAATGGAATTTTCAGATGATTGAAAGAGTATTTGAGTTCGCATTGTGTTTGCGATGGTGCTTTAAAGACGAGTATAATTTAAATCACCACAGTAATCAAGATTATGCACCACAATAAATCTTGCATTAAAATCAGAATGCGAAACAATCACCATAATATTTCTATCTCGTAGTGGATGATTATTACCAACATTGTCAACAGGGAGGTTGGAGATCATTGACTTACTCTTGGTCAAAGCTACACTCCTCTTAGACCTTCTCGTCACTCATATACTCGCCACTTGCAAAGAATCAAGAGTCATCCAATTAGAAATATTGGCATCTTCCCCAACTCTGAATAGTCCTATCCAATGTGCTATTTACTAATATTATAAGAGCATTGGGGAGTGGAAATAGGTCTTCAATTCTACTGGTCAAAAAAAAAATTGTTTCTATGGAATTAAGGGAAGGCATGTGAGGATTATGTTGAGGACGTGGGGAAATCCCCTTTCATATAGACTGGAAACTCATTCCTCTGAGTTCTGGGTCATTGGCTCTCTATTTCCAATCTAGATGTGAGAGTCCCATTTCTCACCTGATGAAAACAATCAATGGAAAATGAATTAATAATGGAAATAAATCATTGTAGAACGAATTGTTAATGGGAAAAAAATCATTGTTAATGGAAAAATTAATGGAAAAGGAATTGTAATGGGAAAAAATCATTGTTAATGGAAAAATCATCAACGCCCATAAGCATAAGGTGTAAATCCCCAAGGCAAAACCTCGATTGTTGTGGTTTCTATTGCAGTGCAGACAATTACGCAGTAGTTGAAAGAATAAAAATCAAAGCGGAGTGGATAATCAAACCCTGTAGCGCTATTATCATGAGTTTCGATAGATATTATCATGCAACGTGTTGAAAAGGAGGTACACTGATCTCGACTATTGTTTCTTATTTTTTTACGGCTTTCGGGTGCCTTATCCTAGTTTAGAAATTTGTGAATTGGTCGCAAAACCAAACACATCGTCTATGAAAGATCGTCAAGAAAATTGTTGTTTTTGTTTCCTTGGGTGATTGGAAGTACCGAGCTAATGGGTTGAAGGTGATAAGGTGAGGATGATGATAATCATCATCAACATACATCGATCCTTACGTAATGAAAGGATAATGTTTATCCTCATAGTCAAGTGAGTGTTTCACACTCCTATGCATTAGAGTTGTGCATAGATAACCCAGGTCAGTCTTTGGAAAAGATGCATTGTTCTTATGTTGTGAGAGTTAGGTTTGATGGCTGTAGGAGGACGCTGCGAAGGGAGTAAGTGTAAAATAAGGAGGATCATGCCATGAATTCTAGAAGTATTCTTTCCTTTGTATCCTAATAATTTTATGAGGATTGAATTGGTGTGTATGATATATATATATATATATATTATATATATATATATATATTAATATTATATTATATATATATATATATATATATATATATATGCAATAGATTATAACACACAAACTAATCTGTGGTTGATAAGCATGGGATATCGCACATGCTTCATAGAATTAATCCATCATGAAACCCCTTAACTGTATCAATTAGTTGCAGCAAAAGAATGTGTGAGATAAGGGAATCAATGTGTGGATATTGATGTCCTAGGAATCATATTGATAATGGTTGTGACAAATACGTAGAGTATGGAGTGGTGACTCATTCACTTCTGAGGGTTACTAAAACCTAAACTAAATGAATACACACACATGCCTTGTTTCGGTTGATGATATGCCTTGTTTCGGTTGATGATATTAAGTGTGGAATTCAAAATATTTCCCATGATGCCAATGTGATCGTAGATCTCGAATGGGAAAAAAATTGTTTTGTCAGAAAGTTTTCCATGTTAAAATTATAATTTTCAAGGTTCGTCTTATGTTGTAAATGTTCCTCACAATAATATTTCTAACAAACCAGCATAGTGGTGCCATTCATATATACACCGAAAGTTTTATCCAAAATCCGTTGTTTTCTCTTCTAGGTTTAATCCATCACTTGAATTTGATGAATGGTTGGATACCCAGAGAATCTATTATTAATTCAACTACAGATTAATCTGAGTTGAATACTTGTCTGTTGTCAGTTTTATTGCAAAGGTGTTATCTACTCGGAAAAGGGATTGAGAACATGAAAATGGTATGCATAGTCAGAAGTTGAAAACTGCATTCATTATTTGATTAAATCTGGCATAACATGTTGTTTCTATGGGTGATCTGTGTCTGATATGCTAGACTCTCATTTGGTCTACACCCTTTGCCTTCAAACATTTTAACATTTCAGCATTGAAACGTGTTGTTGATTCACACATTCTTCTTTGTTTATACATGGGTTATTTTTAATATTAGTGGTGAGCACTCTCTTATTTGTTCTGTCTTCCAGAAATCATGCACACATTAAACTTATAAAGACCTACTATGGATTATAAAATCTGCTTTATAAGGTAGTGATGGAGCTTAACACTAGACATTATATATTGGCCTCAATACTAGCGGAGTCCTCAAACAAAGTAAACCATAAACAAGAGTGCTAAAACATAAGAACTGCATCGAGTAATTTAGTGGTAAGTTTTGTTTCAAATTATGTGGTTAATCAATCAAGTTGATAACTCTTGAAAAATAATTATTATAGTAAAGATCAAGGGCATAGTGAGACTGTGCATAGAGGTGAGGAATGCCACAATGTTGAGATTATATCACATAGTTTTTTAGAAAAGAGTGATGAGAATTTTTTATTTTTGCAAATGACATTGTATGTTGGTGTGTGATAATTATGGTATGGTATGTGTTATGATGATGTAATCATCGTCCACTCTAGAATGTCCCATAGCATAATAATTGTAGATGTTGAGCATATAACAGGGTATAATGATTTATAATTCTCATCATGCCAAAGTTTGTACACAAATTGTTTTAATTTAGTCCTCTATACAATGCATTTTGGAGTTGGAATTGTTTCGAAAAAGTGCTTAAATAATAACAGACTTATGCATTGGAAGTGCATACTAGTACCTATAAGTACCTTTGGTACAATAATATGTAAACCATGATAATTAATAAGAAGGAAGTTCTAATGCTTCTTGATTGATAATGAAAAAAGGGATTGTGTTAAGCTTATACGTCACTCTTAAATAGTATGAAATTATATATGAAGATACAAGTAAGGTGCTAGGGTTAATACTTAACAAGCAAGAACCCTTCCACTTTAGGAATTGAGACACCTCCTAGAATCACCGTTGAACTTCTCATTTAGAAAAGATTCTAATTGACAAGCGACAATCATTATGATCCAGTATTATTCACAACTTAGTACTTGTAGATAATTAAAGGTGGCTATTTATGTATACCTTGAATTGTGGAAGAAATTATATTTTTCGTGGAATGTCATGCAAGTATGTAGAAATTGACTTTTACATCCATGTATAGGACTTTTAGTTACTTGAATTATATATAAGATAATATTTAGCATAAATTATCATGTGCAAATTATAAGAAAGCAAGGTGTACAAATCATGAATATGTTATGATTACACCAAGAGAGCTTGTGAGTATTGCGTCATCTCTTATTAACATTTGTGTCATTGGCATGTGTGGCCTACATTTAAGACGTGGATATATCTTGGTTTATTTGATAATAAATCTGCCATCATATTTAAGCAGTGAAACATTTTTAGCATACATGAATTATTAAGTGCAACAACGAGATGCAAATTCTTAGAAATTGTCATATTTTAAACAATGGATTAATCACACCTTGAAAGAGTTATAGTGAGATTGGAGGATTAATTAAGTAGGTATTAATTCCTATTGCTATATGAAAATCCTTATAACTAAATCATTAAGGCCTACATAACTATATTCTCTAAACAAGTGGCATAAAAGGAAGATGATAGATTGGGAAGATCAATTCCATAGGATATTATACTTGTGGTGAGAGAGGTGTGTTTATGGTATGATAATCATCCACTCTCGAATGTTTTATAGCATAAGAAACTGTGGATATAATGCAATTAACAAGGTATAATGATTAATAATTACTATCATGTCAAAGGTTATGCACAAATTGTAGTTCACTACTATGTTTTTATCATAACATCTAATGTAAATATGGTTATGGAAGTGGGCTTACCTTGTTAGGTACTTACCATGAGCCTCTGTAATAAATATGCCCTATTGGTAGGATATGGTTAGTAGATGTTTTCTGAATGTGTTCGGTATTAAGAGATGGTTATTTGGAGAATGTTGACTGAGAAAGCTTGTGAACATTTTAAACATTGATGTAATTGACATATATCATCATGGTACTAACATTATAGCTGGCTTCAATAGAGGAAATCCATGTTTGTATCATTGTTTTAGTCTTGTGTGATAGATATACCCATGCATTATCATGGATTGTTTGGTATATTGTTATCATAAGCCTGTTTAAGGGGTCATTGAGATAAACTTGTTGTGGAAAGAAATCATTCTAAAATCTACACATAATAATGAGGCATATGGATTTTCCATGTAAACACATGGGTTTACAATATTGTATTTATCATTTGGTTGATGAAAGATGTCAAGCATCCATGGCTTGAAAGAGTCTTGAGTTTAATGGATTGTCGGAATTATCTTGCAACTCATGATGAATTCCAGTATTGGTCTTGGTTCGTAAGGCAATTTATATAGAAATCATTGTAAAACAACCTTAAAGTTGTGGCTACCCCAATGCCTATAAAAGTGGAGTAATCTGTAGACGAAAAGGGAATGATTGACATAATGATCATGTATAGTGCAAAGTAGTTAAGTTGTTGAAACATAAAAAGGGAAATAGTAAATCACTCAAGATAAATGATTTAAGAATGAAGTAATTATCTAACAATTATTAAACTATGAGTTAATAGTCTTCTTAAGATGCAAATATGCATGAATGCATATTATATTACTAATATTGTGTTACAACCACTTGAAATCTGAAAATGATTTACACTTGATGAAACTTTCTCTGATTACAAAAATGAACCATGCTCATACAAATTCCTTGTCAACTCAGCACAATTGTTTTAATTGCTAGAAAAAGATAAAGGAATGTTTTGCATGATACTAACATGGTAGAAAAATATGTGGACAATTTTTTTGTCATGCAGGTGATACCATGGGAATGGTATGTATAGCAATATATAAGATACTCATATGACTACATATGTTACATGTTTGAAATATGATATGTATAATACACATTGTGTTCATGTATGCATGAAGGCATTGGGTAGATATCTGGCAAGACAACTGACTAGGTGGTTGCACAAAGGAAGGAAAGTAAGAAGTGGTTCAAGGATAAGTAACCATGGTTAAGTTTGGCATAAATACGATTACGAAAAATATATATGATGAACATATATGATGCATATATATATTGTTATGTGAACTAGCTTGTTATGACATTGCATGCATGTTGATGTGGAAAATATGGTAACATATGTCTTGTATGTAGAGAAACTGCAAGAAGTAGGTGTTCAAGAAAGAACACAAAGGCTTGGAAGAATACCCGAAGTGAACATGAATTCTTCAGATAAAATGAAAAATTAGCAATAGTTACTTTATTAATATTAAGTAGCAGATTATGATTTGTATCGTAGTTAAAATTATGCATCTAAAAATTCTCATAAATGGTTTGAAAACAATGTTACAGATAGCTATGAAAAGAGAGCACTCCTTGAGACCAATGTAGCTATGGAAGAGGAGAACTCCTTGGGACTGATGTACATCAAAAAATTGCATCAGATGGCAGAGTCATTCGAGTTGTTTATTTAGAAAACAACTACCGGTGAATGAGGAAATGATGTAGTGATAAATCAAGGATGGTGTAAAACTTAAGGGAAGAGTATGTAACACCCTCCCTTGTGTGCACCTAAGCTAAGTTAAAGCTAGGTGTGATATCCTCCCTTGTGTATTAAATGATTTTAAACCTAAGTTGAGGAAAGCTTGGTGTGATACCATCCTTTGTGGGATAAACTATTATAAACCTAAGATGAGAAAAGCTAGGTGATATGTAATACAAAAAGCAAACGTTTTATTAAATAAATTAATAAAATAAATCACTTAGAGGATGGAGAACCAAGATAGAGGAGATTATTTCCAAATCTCATTGAGGAATGGGATAGAGATGAATCTTTCATGATAAAGTTTCTTGCTGTGATTCTGGATAAACTTGGATGGGTTGGAGATCCATCAGCTAGATGGGAGCTAAAGATCCATAAGCGAGTAGTGAAATGGGTGCTTCGATATCTAAGAGGCACAAGTGACCATTGCATCATCTTTAGTGGTAGTGAAGGATCAGTCTACCGTTATGTAGATGCTGATTCCATAGGTGATTTGGACAAGAGAAGATCTATTATAGGTTATGTCTTTACTCTTGCAGGTGGAGCAATTAGTTGGATGCCAAAGCTTCAAGAAACAATTGCATTGTCCACTACCGAAGCTGAATATACAACCGCTTCAGATGTCAGTAAATAAGCAATCTAGTTAAAGCATCTGCTTGATGAGATTGGAAGGACACAAGAGAAAGTGAATGTACTTTGTGATAGCCAAAGTGCTATTCATTTGGCTACAAATCCTACTTATCACAGCAAAACCAAGCACATTGATGTAAGGTATCATTTTCTGGGACATGTGATCGATGGCGGAAATGTAGCTTTTCAAAAGGTCCATACGCGAGAGAATTGTGCAGACATATTCACAAAGCATGTTACAGTAGAGAAGCTGTGATGGTGTTTGGCTTCTCTTGGCTTGTAGAAACGATGATGAATGGGCATGGGCAAGGGATCGGGAAAATTGTTGTCAAGGTGATATTGTTGGAAGTCTGACAACTAATTATGTAAATTTGGGTAAAATATGTTAATTAGTAACACATTAGTTTTATACTAAAACATCAGTTATGTAACTGAGGAGCCTCATATAAAGGTGGAGTTTGTTGGAAGTTTGACAACTAATTATGTAAATTTGGGTAATGTATGTTTATTGGTAACAAGTTAGTTTTATACCGAAACATCAGTTATGTAACTGAGGAGGTTCATATAAAATTGATGAATGCCTGAACTATTGTATGGAGAATCATTATTGATTGAATAGAGATTCCAATCCCTTGCCCTGTGGATGTTTCCTTGACACTATGTCAGGGTTTTACCATGTAAATCCTTTATTATTACTTGTGTTTTTTAATTCAGTTTTCCTGTGAGTTATATTCTTTCCTTGGTTAATGTATAACTGAAAATTCCTTCTTTCTTTACTCACTCACCTATTCAACCTACACAAAGTTCCCAAATAGTGATTTTAATTACATTAAACCTTTATTCTTTATAAATAAAAAATAAAATAAAAATATTCCATTATTTTTACAACAAACAACCAATTCATTTTAAATCTAAAAGAAAAACAATTTCCAAAAATTAACAATTCTTGAAAGCAACCTTGAAAATAATAAGGCAACACACTTAGATTTGCTGAAAATACATTCGTGTCATTGAATTTGAACATGCAACTAAGTTGTAATTTCATTTTATGACATATTATGAGGCAAAAGAAAAATGTTTAAGATTTCTCCATCCTACATAAATACAAAGCTTGAATCCCATTATATGGTGGAAATTTAAATTCATATCCAGTGGTTAGCTCCACAATTTCAATACACTTGTATAATTGGAATTGGCTTCCTTGATAACAAAAAATTGTAAGAATGTATATGCATTTGAATCTACAATTGATTGGCAATCCTGTCTTGGTGAATTTTTTACAAAAGATTAAAAATTGACAGAGGTCCTCTCACCATGATATAGGTCAATTCTCAATATATTGGTGACCTACAAAGTTATCTCCTCCATTACTAGCTTTCACAATTCGAGTTGGTTCCATCTCATGTTTGCAGCCCGAGAATTGCTGCAATTGGTATCCAAATTGGTGGTGATCTAGTTTGTGAGAAATTTTCATACCCAATGAATCTAATTCAAGTAATGAACTATTCAGATTGACTTCATAGCAAGCTGAAGTTGCAGATAAGTTCCTATCACTATTTTTTTGGGCAGTTAATCATCTCTTTGAGGCACAACAAACCACCCATCCTTTTGGCTGCCAAAAATAAAATAGTAAATTCATGTAAGGCATGTTTTATACCATTTCACAATCATTTCCAAGAGAGTTACTTACCCAAATAAAACAAAATAAATGAAGTAGTGCCTAAGTGAAATACAAATGTGTTCACTCTTAGTATTTCTTCATTATCACGTGCCTTGCCTTGCTTGATTCCCTGTAGCACTTGCAAATGTAGGAGTAGAGTCATTTCCAAGCTACCATGGCAATATTAGTTTTGAGATATATGTTGGGTAAGTGTCATTTATGTTCACAGTAAATCCTATTTAATATTATATATAGTCCATGTTCATATATTGAAATTAGCATCCCAGCATAAAATATTCTGGGTTGATATGAATCTGATAAATAAACAATCAGTTATGTATAAGAAGAGAAGCAAATAGTTGATGAATCTCCCCTTTTAAAAGCATAATGCATGTAAATATGAAAAAAAGAAAAGGCACACATCTCTATTTACATCCAAAAAGAGACGATTTACATTGATATTCACACACTGTGAAGTTTGACATATGTTTCAACAAAGTTTAATATCTATGAACATTTAATAAAATTTTGTAACAATTGAAACTAAAAAATAAAATGACATTTGGAGTCAAAATTGTTGTATGAAGTAAAGAAGTAAGAGCTAAATTTTTTTATATGGAGTGGTTAAAGATGTGATTCTTCAATTCTTATATTCTATTGGATTACCAATTGAGTAACTGCATGAAATTCATTGTTCTTGTTTCATATTCATGCAGGTAACATTTAGTGATGTTATTGGAAGAGAACTTTTCTACTATTTTTTGAACTGAGAAAGAGATTCAACAAAGGATCCACTTCTTCTTTGGCTTATAGGAGTTCCTAGTTGCACCTGTGTCCCTCGATTTGTCTATGAGCTTGGTTAGCTATGAAAAATATTGCTCTTATTGTCTATTTCAATGCTCAAAATCGATATTTACTCAATGAATTTTCATATTGTATATATTTCATTTTGAAATTGAGTAATCTGGGAAATGGGCATGTGAAATGCTTGTTTAAATGGCCATGTGTAAGTTCATTTTTGGCCATGTTATTGTAATTGGCACCCAAAACCGAGTTAAATTCTCTTATAATTAGGTTTACACGATAGTAAGATATCATTTTATTTTACTGTTTGACTGGATTTGCCTATGAGATTGGTTAGATACGGGAAATATTGTTCTTATTGTCTGCTTTAATGCTCAAGATTGCACACATTAAACTAAAATAATAGGCTTAAAGTAATAAAATGAGCTTTAAATCAATAAACAATGCATAGACTATAACAACATGATTATAAATCGACACACGATAGGTTATTCTTTTTACCAAAAATGTGACATGAAACACAACAGGTTATACCAAAAATTGAGTGGCACAATACACAACAGGGCATAAAAAACCAATGGCCAAACTCACAAAGCAGATTCTACCATAAACCATGGATTAAAGTAATTTTCAGCAGGTTATATAAAAAACCCACTTAAATTAACAAACAATACAACCCCTGGGCATGGGTGAATTAAATTGGAGTGAGGGAATACAAGGTGGAGATTAAATTGGAGTGGAAATACAACCCTTGAAGGGCCTTGGTGAATTTGCTTATGTTTGGAAGATGTAACTCTCTCTAGTAGGGTCTCTAGTCTGTGTCCGGGTCAACCTAACAAGATAAGATTCAGGAGGTGACACAACACAATATACCCAAAAGGATACAAGTTAGACTCACACAAAGTAGATTCTTCCAAAACCCATGAGTTAAACTATCACAGAGTAGGTTATACCAAAAAACCTAATAAATTGCAAATTGAACCCATAAATAGGGCACAGTGATATTTGAATGGGCATGGATATAAACTGGTCAAGATAGACCCAAAGACAAGTGTACACAAGCCAATATGAAAAATTAAATCTAATAAAAATTACAGGTTTAAACTATTGAGGAGAAGACAAAACTTTAAATCCAATAAAAATTGTTGATGCAACATATTTAAACTAATCAAAAGGAGGACGAGAGATGCAGGGCCATTTATACAGGGCCATTTAAACGTCCATACCTAGAATTGATATTAATAGTAATGATTTTATTTCTCCAGCAAACCTCAGCATCAACAACATAACATCAATGGCCTGTTTCTTTTCTTTCCTCATTACATTCCAGTAAATAGATAAATAATTTACAATTCAAAAAACAAAATCGAATTTATTCTCAGAACAGAGAAAATATTAATGGAAATATCATAATTGAATGAAATTTAATTCTTACCATACTTATCGGTCTCCATGAGCCCAAGAATGGTAAATACATCTCTTTCTTCCAATATGTTTTCCTACTCTATTTACACATACATGTACTCAAACTCAACCTACACACCGATCCAGACTCAAACCACAACCTACACACCGATCCACAGTCAAACCACATACTGACTCACCCAAACTCAGACTCAGACTCAGATAGCCAAACACACAGACATGCCAATTTGGACATAGATAGAGGAGGATGAAAAAATTGTAGGAATTGAGAGATACATATAGTGATTTCGTGGTTCCTTCAACGGTTATATATTTCTGGTGCTTATCTCTCTGCAAACGTCCACCGGATATATAAATTGCTGGCGCCTACCTCCTCTTCACTGATCCCTGCCGTCCATTAATTTTTTCGATTTCGAGTTCATCAATCATCCATTTTGAATGGTTGGGTTGATGTTTTACATACATGCGATTTTGCTTTTTGCTTTTTTCAACCTTTTTACATACATGGTAGGGTGGTTTTTCTTTTTTATTTTTTCTAATGCCAACAAAAATTTTTGCCGCATTAAGCTTGATTTTCCAATCATTCCTTTTTCTCTCTTTGTTGGTTGGATTTTATGGTTTTTCAGGTTAATTCAAATTTTTATTTTGAATTTTGAATTTTTTTTCTCAGATTTTATGTATTTGTATATTAATTTAAATTTTCATTTTTTCATTTTTTTTTGTGTGGATGTTTTATAGATTGAAGGTGGGAGGGGTTTAAAATTTATGAAAATCATGTTTTTTTTAATTAAATAATAATTACGTTAAATTTATTAGATTCTCATATTATTTTTCATCTTAACTTGCCCAACATCAGCTATACATGGTAGTATTTGGATGAATTTGTTAAATAATTTTTAATCATCCTAAAAGGGAAATGAAATTGTGTTTTATATGGGGTACCAATTTTCCCAATAAAGAAGTAGAGTTTTTGATTTTGATACAAACGGGCTGATATGCATTAAAAAAAACACTTTCCTCATAGTACATTTTCATGGTATAACATAATAATAAAAAATTAAAAGATATAATTTTATTTTAAATTAATGTTATATCTAAGGCAACTATATAAATTAAGTACCTAATAAATACTTATAGATATCAATTAATAACACATATCAAAAACGTTTACTTCATGATACATCTGAGTTGTTAAAGAAAACATAAGAATGAACTAAATTATGACTTTATTTAAATGTAAAATCTTTTCATGTAGACAGAACCAAATACTTAATAGCTATGTAACTATAATGTCTGCAACCAAAATTAACTACAGAGTTCCATTAACTGTAGACAAAGCATATAAATGTAACAATGAAAATGATGAAAAAGGTTCAGCATTTCTGGATACAAATAATAAAAGAGACAGAGCACAAATTCAATCATCGTCCATCTGTATTATTGTTTACATGCTGTACAATTATGTTTTGATCTATTGTCTAATCGAATTCAAAAATAAAAAGCAGAGTGCAGGACTACAACTGTATGTTGTTTTTCCTCAAAACAAAATAGAGTATTGTAGATGCATGTAATTTCCATGACCAAAATGGACAAGCACGCAAGTAAAGTTCACGGCCAGGAGAATGTCCATACAGTGAAACAATTGAATGAAGAAAACAAAATCGAGGCACTGGTTAAACAAACCAAGATAGAGGTAATTCATAATGAACTATCGCACCATTTCTTTTCCTTTTTAAATGAAATAGAGTCAGATAGAATACATATAACTGCTATTAAATAAGAGTTCAGTATTACATCATCCAACCAAATGGAGTAAACAATGATTGCTAGACTGAACAGACCCTAGTCAAGGGTTTGACATTAAGAAAACCCTCAAACCTAACTAAAGAGCGAGACTAGAAAGAATTACAAACTAGAATTTGTAAACATAAGTATGCCCAGGTCGTGAAAATGACTCAAATCATACACAACAACCGAATAGCGAGGAGCAGCCACTATAGAACTACAAACCCTAACTACAATTCGACAAACTATGGTGATAGAGCCTACCAGCAGAGAATTATAAGGTTTGAAAACCAAAATCGTTGAAATCCTCCACGCCCAAGGTCGAACCCTCGACTTGTGAACCAGAGCAAGCCAAAGTTAGACACACTGCCTTTAATAGTGGACAAACAGTGATATAATACAAATAAGGAAAGAATATAGCTTACCTAGGGGCGCGAAAGAACAAAGACCCTCATGCAACAAAGCCATAGAAGCCAAGAGAAGCCTGAGACAAGAGGAGCGGACGTTGATTAGTCCCTAAACTAGAAGAAGGTGCAGATAAAGCAAGGAGAGACAAATTATCTATAGATATAGCCACGCGAGCCATTGTGCTTGAACCCTGTGCACACAGGAACCGAAAATATAAAACGAATTTAGCAGTAGAACAGTATCAAGAAACATTGCCAACAGCAGGGAAGGAACAACCGAAAGCCCGACAAACCAAACCAGACATCGATTCCACGTAACAACAGAGGAAATAACTCACTGTGCAGAAGAATACAAGTGAACTAACCTCCAGAGCTCAAAGCAGGTTCATATAGTAAGGAAATCAGTTGCCAGCAACACAGGCGAATCCATGAAACCATACACATTCATACCCAAGACCAAAACAAAGCTTTCCATCGAAACCAAGACCGAAACAGAGCATTTCGACAGAAACCCTCACAGAGCTCCCATAGCAGAGCGCAGTACCAAAAATGACTGGAATGCTAAAGGGTCTTGTGTAAAATACCAAGCGGGAAATGAGGATCAAGGCAGGAGTACAGGGTAGGTTCACATTTACAAGCCTTATTAAATGATTGCAACCACCAACAAGAATATCCATTATTCATATCCATAATCAAAAGCCAAATCATCAACCAAATCCGTAATCATCATTAGCACTGGGTAGACTTTATATCGAGTTATATGTTGGAGTGTGGGCTAGGTCCCATGATAGTGGTATCAGAGAAGAATTTTTGTTTTTAAGGTCAGTTAGAGAAATGGAGGTAAGAAGGTGAGGTCGTGGTAGAGGTGTTCGAAGGGTAGCGGAGGAAGGACTGAGAGAGGAGATCAGGATTCTTGCTGCCCATTCGGAGGCAGTAGATGTAGAGAGAAGAAGAGACCCAGAGGTAGGCGATGACATCAAAGAGGAAGCTGAAGCAACAATAGATGGATCGGATGGAGAGGGCCCAAAAATGAGACTATTGAGATTTGTTTTAGTGGCAAGCATTAAACCCAAATCAGAACTCCCAAATTATAATGGCAGCCTATCCATAGAGGTTCTATTAGACTGGATCAATGAGCTGGATAAATATTTTGAGTGTGAGGAGGTTAGTGAAGACCGCAGAGTTAAGTTTGTTGCGAGGAAGTTGAAGGGACATGCAACCCTGTGGTGAGATAGTGTCAAAAAGGAGAGAAGGAGATTGAACAGGCTGCCGATCAAAACCTGGTCAAGGATGGTGGCCAAGTTGAAGGGCGGATTTCTATTGAAAGATTATTAGATTGCACTACACAGGAAAGTGTAGAATCTGAAACAGAAAGGAATGACAGTAAGGGAGTACATGGAAGAGTTTTATTGAGTTAACCTAAGGGCCGGTTATACAGAGGATACCACAGAAAAGACAGTGAGATACATAAATGGTTTAAGACTAGAAATTTTAGATGAAATTAGTATTCTGTCTCCAAAGAACATTGAAAAAGCATATTAGAGTGCAATGAAATTTGAAGAGAAAATTACTAGAAGGAGGAATACCTGGAGAGGACGAGGAACCGACAGGGGAAAAGGCCAGTTCAGTGAGGCATGGGAAATGGCTGAGGTAGAGGAGCTGGTTATCAATGTTACAGGTGTCATAAATGGGGACATAGATCATTTGAGTGTCCTAAGGCAGACCAAGCTGGATAGAGGAGTGAATATGTTCAATAACTAGAGGAAGCAGAGGCACCTCCCCAAAAAGCAGAGAATGCTCCAGAAACAGGGGAAGCCCTGTTGCTGAAGAAGGTGTTGTTAAAACTAGCCAAGGAAGCCACTGAAAAAACATAGTGAAAGGCTTTGTTTAGAACAGTTTGTAAGTCACATGGTAATTGTTGTGAGTTAATTATTGACAACAGTAGTACAGATAACTTAGTGGCCACAAAGATTGTGGAAAAGTTAGAATTGAATCGACTGGAACATCCCACCCCTTACAACGTTTCATGGCTGCAAAAAGGCCATCAGTTCTTGGTGGGTGAACAAAGCGAGGTGGAGTTTCAAATAGGAATATATAAGGATAAAGTCATTTGTGACATCATGCTGATGGTTGTATGTCACATACTGCTAGGTAGGCCAAGGCAGTATGACAGGAAGGTGGTGCATGATGGATTGACAAACTATTATAAGTTTTTCAAGGATGGAATAAAGCATATGCTTGTGCCCATCAAGGAGGAAGGGACAACAAGGACAAGTGAGCCATGAGCATTGTTGATTAATGGAAAACAGTTTTTGAAGCAAGTTGAGGATAGCAAGATGGGTTATGCAGTTGTAAGAAGAGAAAAAAAAGTGTTGTTGCATATAGAGGCATCAAATTTACCCCGATAACTTCAGCAGATGTTGCAGGAATTTACAGACATAGTGGTGGATGAATTCCTAGATAAACCGCCCCCCAAAAGAAGCATAAGTCACCATATTTACATCATACTCGAAGCCATTTTGCCAAACAAAGAAGCATACTGAATGAGCCCCAAGGACAATGAAGAAATTAGGAAGCATGTGCAAGAGCTGCTAGACAAAGGATTAATAAGGGAGAGTTTGAGGCCTTGCGCAGTTCTAATGGTTCTCCCTCCCAAGAAGGGAGGAGAATGGCAGATGTGCACAGACTCGAGGACCATCAACAAAATCACCATCTGATACAGATTTGGACTGCCACAGATGGATGACATGATGGATTGTTTAAGCGAGGAAACATATTTTTCTAAGATAGACTTGAAGAGCGGATATCATCAGATCCAGATACGAGAGGGGGACGAGTGGAAGACAACCTTTAAGATGAATGAGGGACTGTATGAATGGCTAGTCATGTCATTTGGGTTGAGCAATGTGCCCAGTACATTTATGCGGTTAATGAATGAGATGCTGAAAGAATACATCGGAAAATTTGTGATAGTATACCTGGACGACATACTAATTTTCAGTAGGACAAGGGAGGAGCAACTTCGACATGTTCGGAAAGTGCTAGAAACATTACAGAAGAATAAACTGCTGATAAATTTGAAGAAGTGTACTTTTCTGCAGAAGGAATTGATTTATTTGGGATTTGTAATAGCAGAAAACGAATTCAAGATGGATCTGGAGAAGATTGCAGCGATAGTTAATTGGCCATCTCCAAAAAATTTATTTGAGGTACATAGCTTTCATGGACTAGGGAGGTTTTACCAGAAATTCATAAGAAATTTTAGCGAAATTTGTGCACCTATGTTGGACACCATTAAAAAGGCTAGTTAGCCTTTTCGATGAACTGATGTAGTCGAGAGAAGTTTTCAGCTACTAAAGAAAAAGATCACAAAGGTCGATCCTGAGATTGCCAAACTTTAAGAAGCTTTTTTTAGGATTGCTGTGATGCTAGCAGTACGACTATTGGAGTTGTACTCAGCTAGGAGGATAAACCTATTGCATTTTTCAGCGAGAAGCTAAATGAAAGAAGACATAAATATTCATCTTATGATAAGGATTTCTATGTTGTTATAGAAGCATTAAAACACTGGGGCCATTATTTGCTGGGAAACGAATTTGTTTTGTTTTCAGATAATTCTGCACTACAGTATGTAATGCAACAACACAAGTTGAATCAAAAGCATTCCAAGTGGGTGGAATATTTGCAGAGTTTCACCTTCGTGTTGGAACATATCAGCGGGCAGGCCAGCAAGTTGGTAGATGGACTGAGTAGGAGAGATTTGCTTCTACAGCGGAGTATTGTGCAAGTGCTGGGTTTTGACAACTTAAAAGATTTATATCAGACTCATACAGATTTTAAGGAGGCCTATGAGGCATGTCAGAATCACTTGGTGAGAGATAACAGTCCACTACAACCTGCAAGAGAAACTACTATTTAAAGGAGGACAACTATGCATTCCTGACTGCTCGATGAGAGAGAACATTATTCAAGAGAAGCACAGTGGAGGTCTAGCCGGGCATTTCGGCATAGATAAGGCACTCAAGCAGCTCAGTAATTTCTACTTTTGGTCAAATATGTGAAGGGATGTACAATAATTTGTGACTAGATGTAAAGTGTGCCAGTTGGCGAAGGGTCATAGTCAGAACACGAGACTGTATACACTGTTACTTGTTCCAAGTAGACCATGGAACTCAGTCAGCTTGGAATTTGTCTTGGGTCTACCTAAGACATGACGAGGTTACGACTTGGTGATGGTAGTAATGGACAGATTCTCGAAGATGGCACATTTTATCCCTCGCAGAAAAACTAATGATGCCACTCACGTGGCCCACTTATATTTCATAGAGATTGTTAGGCTACATGGCTTGCCTAAGTCTATTCTTTTGGACAAAGATGTGAAGTTTACAGGGCACTTTTGGTGTACCCTGTGGAAGAAGATGGATACAAAGTTGAGTTACAACTCTGCTTATCACCTGCAAACCGACGGACAAATAGAGGTGGTAAATAGGAGTCTGGGAAACCTGCTACGAAGCTTGATTGGTGAGAATTCACAGATGTGGGATCGAGTGCTTGCTCAGGCAGAGTTCGCTTATAACGAATCGCCTAATCGTAGCACCGATTATAGTCCATTTTAGATCCTATACAACATGCATCCTCATGGAGTGCATGAGTTGTGAGATCTAGGACTACAAGAAAAGCGAAGCGCAGATCAAGAATATTTCACTATCGTGATGAGAGATTTGCATGAGCAGGTGAAAATTAAATTGCAAGACAACAACCAAATGTATAAATAGCAATAAGATTTGAAGAGAAGGGAAGTACAATTCAATGTAGGAAAAGATTTGACTATGAATTATTAAATTTTGAAGGTTGACTATCTTATAGTAAATGAATGTTGGATGGAAATTTTCTTCGAACCAATGAGGAGGACTCCACTAAATTGGATGATTTTGAATAAAATGTTGATGGGTGAATCTTCAATTCCCAACCTTTAGGACCTTATCAAGAGTTTACCATGTCTATCGTCACTATACAAAGCCAGTCAAAGGATGAAGGCACAACCTTATTAAAGTTAGTTTTCCGAATAGAGTTTGATCATCACAAATAAGAAGAGAAAAAAATTGTTCAATTTAGAAAAAATATTTTATTAGCATATCAAAGCTTAGTGAAATATATGCAGAGAGAAATATCATAAAGGACCTAGATCTTTAAACATGTATTTCAAGGTTCTTTGACATCTCTAATATTTTCAAAGTGTTCTACTATATAACAATTTTCATTCTTTAAAGAAGTGGGTCCTTGATAATCCTACGATAAAAAATGAATGATTTTTGTTATAGAAAACGAGGGCACATTGTGGATAATTGAGCTCATTCATTATTATCGATGAGAAAAGGTCATATGAATTTCTTGATACACAATGCTCCAAATCATCTCTAGTACCACTTATGTTATGGCATGTACATCATGTACATTCATCTTCACTGTAATTATGAAGACCATGTTCTAGTGGGTTAATATTAGATTTTTCTTATTACAAATTGCAACTAAAATTCCACGAAGTGCTCATTCTTATAGTTACGAATGAAGATAAGGACGTACTTATATATGACTTTTATTCGGGAGGAAAGTATATTTTTAAACATTAATTTTCTATTTGATTTCATTTGATTTCATTTGACTTCATATGCAATCATGTTAGTGCACAACATAACATCTACTTATGCTTGAAATAGTGCGGTGTGAGAGAAAAATGATAATGAACTTGATAATCAATTATATATTGATGCTAAGCATAAAGTAGAAGGTTCTAATGTGATAGGTGAGATATATATAATATTAAGTATTCGACACTGGTGTACCAATGTGAAAAATCCATAAGTACTTGTCTTCTGTTTGCCAAGGTGCATTCTCACTTGTGGGAATTCTAGTATACTCCCAAGACCCATGAGTTGTAGAATACTTTCTTGCAATGTTCTTTTGAAATATAGATACTTCTTTGTTAATATCCACTTTGATCTTATTTCCCCTACACTTCAAAATATGAAATTGGAAAACCAAAATCAATTTCTTTGTAGTTGATAGTCTTGTATCAGCTTTTACATCTCAAACGAAGACAAACATCTTCTTATTATCCTCCATGGATGAAGGATATTTAATATATTAAGGTCAATTGGATATAACCAAACTTATGGGTTTATATTAAATCTAGTTATTAAATAGAGAAACAAGGATCATTTGGAGTTTGCAATCATATTGTGGGCATTTGAAATGAAATCGCTTTCCATAATATGCAAATGCAATATTGTGAAACTTTTGGAATGTCATTGTTGTGAAAGCACATGAATATGACAACATAACCACAAAACAAGAACTTGAACTCACCAAAGCTATTAGTAAAGTAATGCTTAGGAAGCCAATAAACAACTTGTGAGATGGGGTTCTTTTGTTTCATAAGCTATTTAAGTCCCTTGCAAACAAGAAAAGAATACACCTAAAGGTGATGACGTTTTAACGAAGGTTAGTTATTAAAGTGGTTAATGGATCTATGGTAGATCATTAGATGCTTGGTCATACTCTTGAAAATCTAGATAAGAATAGAATTAAAAAGAGATGATGCCTTAACCATATTTTATTGTTACGGTTGTGAGTGGTTAATAGATTGGAGGTTAATATAGATTTATGGTAGATCACTAAATATATGTTCTTACTCTTAATAACTAAAATAGTGGTGTAGCTGCATTTTGTTTTTATTTAAAAAAAAAACTATAATAACGAGTCTATTCAACCTCTTCTTAACATATCTATACTTTTAAATATATTTTAAGTCAGTAAATAAAATATATATATATATATATATATATATATATTAAAAAAATGCACTATTTAAAATGCTCTTTAAAAAACGGATATCATTAGCACCGACTAATTCTAACTGACATAATATTAAATAAATGGAAAAAAATATACTCAAAGAAATACGTATCATCCACTCTATTAATTCTAACTTACATAACAATAATAAATTAATTCCAACTTACATAACAATAATAAATAAACGGGAAAAAATTTAAAGCTCCCGTACTATTCAGAAAATATTTTTATAAAAGGTTAGACTCCCGTATTGTGCACGACACGGTAAAAAAAATGAGTTAGACTCCGTGTTAAATTCTAAACGCATAGAATATATTTGAAAAAGCAAACAAGCAGAGGATTTATATTCGAAAAAACAATGATTTCAAACTTAAAAAACTATATTTGAAAAAACAATGATGTCGAACATAAAAAGCTTTAATAATTTTGAGGAGTGTTAGACTCATGTTAAATTCTAAATATATTTAAAAAGAAAACAAGTAAAGGGCATATATTTGAAAAAATGATTTAAATTTTAAAAAGCTTTAATAACTTTTTATAGAAGCGTGAGCAGGGGATTTCTTTGGATGATTCCGGAAAGGGAGGTAGAAGACCGTTGGAGGAGGTTGGTGAAAGAAGCAGGATATATATCTAATCCAATCCCATTGCAACATTTATCTTCCTCCTCCGTCCGTCATTTGCACTTCTATGTGATTGCTTCTTTGTTTCTGTAATGTTTGTATGGTCTGGGTGAGTCTGAGTTGGTGTCATAGTCGGGATGTCTGTCTCAGAGTCTGGTCTGGTTGAGTCTGAGTCAGTCCTGTCAATATGCCATGGAGGAGGAGGAGGTTGGAGTAGATTACAGGCAGCTGGATCATTTAATGGTTGAGCGGTTCAACGGTTGTTTCTAGGGTGAGCGAGTTCTTTCAGTTTTTTTACCAACGGAGATGACTCATATCTCAGTATTAATATAAATTGTAGAGATCGTTTTAATTCTTGCATTTCATTTGATCTCTCCTCAGCTGTGTGAAGTTATATGATTCATTGTCTTCTTTTCTTTCAGCATCCTAAACTCTTGAGCAAAATTGAATTAAAGAAGGGAAGAAGTTGTGTGGATGCTAATGCTTTTCAGTGAAGAAGGGAAGGACTCTGTTGCTGTTATAGTTCAAACCCTCAATCCTTGAAATCCAGGTATGGATTGTGGATTTGTCTTCTGAGATTACTAAATTTAATTTTTCATTAATTGATTTAAACCTAAATCGCATGTGTGTATGGATGGCTGTGGCTCCACTTTAACCTTTGTCGGGTGTGTTCTTCATTTAATCGCTATAACACACGTTTACTCTGCCTTTACCGCTGGCCCTGGGTCTCTCACAATACATTAGTTTAGTTTAGCCGTGTAGGGTTTACTTTGCCTTTACCGCTGCCTCTGGGTGTCTCACATTAGTTTAGTTTAGGCCTGCAGGGTTTAGATCCTGTATTCAATATGTATGTGCTGTGTTTTTCCTTTTACCAGCCTTACCCTGGTTTTCTCGGCCTTGTGTCGTTGGCTTTTCGTGTCTCACATTAATTTATTTTAGCCCTGCATGGTATAGTTAGTGGATTGAATATGTATCTGCTGTGATTGCCCAGTAATCACTGTAACCCCGGTCTATTCTGCCTGGTATGGTTGGCCCTGGCTCTCTCACACTAACCCAGGTTTACTGGGCTTTGTATGGCTGGCTCTAGGTCTCTCACATCAAGTTAGTTTTTAGCTCTGCATGGGATAGCTGGTGGATTCAATATGTATTTGTTGTGTTTTTCCTTTAATCACTGTAACCCTTGTTTACTCTGCCATTAACCTAGGTTTGCTCTGCCGGTTTGCTCTGCCTTGGATCGTTGGTTCCTTACTCTACCTTGTATAGCGACTGGGGATTCAATAAGTAGATTAGCCAGGGTTTTTTTCACTGCATTGTTTAATTCACATCTTGTTTACTCTCCCTTGTACACCTGGTTGTGAATTCAAAAAGTAGATTAGCCACCTCTTTTCTCACTGCATTATTTAATTCTCATCTATTATCTGTCTCTTTAGCTCAGTTCATTAGAATAAAACTACTTTATCGGCCTTCCCAACATTAGAAAATTTTGGGCTAGAATTACAATCTTAATTGCTATTCCCAGGAATGGTGAAAATTTAGGCTAAAACCATACAATAAAATTAAACGTATCCATCTATCATGCTCATGGTAACAGGAGTTTTTTGTTTTTTTTTTGGTTTTCTTTTTTAAATTATAGATTGTGGGTTACTTTAACGTCAGGGTCGAAATTATAGTAAAATCTATGTTGCATATGAATTTAGGGTTATCTCCGTTTCTTTCGGTAACAGTAATTTCTTTATCAAAACCTGTACAAGTATAGATTGTAGTGTGCCCTACGGTGGCCCTAATTAGAGAAGCCTGTTGTGAGAAGTCAATAGTTGGAGGAGCACAGATGTATGAGTTCGGCTGCTCGTGCAAGCAGAAGAAACAAAGAAGAGTTCTCAATAGGATCGGGATAACTCAACAAAAGTAGTTAAGTTTTATTGCGCGGACTAAATGGACTATTTCAATTTAGCGAATTGTGCCCAACCCCTCTACCTACTCTCCCAGTGCTGGCTGAATTACCTTGATCAGAGATATCCCAACTGATAGCTTATCTGGGGATGGATCCCACATCTAACTGCTAGTTTATGTGGGGATCGATATCTGTGGATAGTTTATTAGATATAAAAATATTGTGATGTCTTTAACACATAAGAAATCTGAATTTCGTTAGTTTAATTCTCAGGATCATATCATTAAATATTATTTTTATGGATATATTGTTTTTGTATTAGCGTTGATCGCCCAGATTCATTGAATTTTGTTGTTCTCTTACTTTAATTTACTTCTAGTGTGATGCGTTGGCCTCCAATGTTTTTCTAATCCCAGGTCACTCAACTGAAGTCTGTGTCTCTAGTTACCTGTTTAGCTCCCTCTAGTTCTTACTGGTTACGCCGTAAGGCATTTCCATTTGAAATCAACTTTCCTCTTGGGTTATGTGTACATTTCTGAGCCTTTGATTTAAGTGTTAGAAGATGAAACTAATATCATCCATCCAATTGATTAGATCGGTATACGATGAGACCCCGCAGATAGACGGTTGCTGGGCAAATGAAATGAAAAATTTGAATCGCTTGATAAATCCGGTAAGGTTTTCATAGTTGCTGATTGTGTGTATCTCCGGCCCGATCAGGTACTGAATTCGACCTTGGAACCGGTGAAGCTTCTGTTGCTTTAGAGGTTCTTGTTTTCTTTAGGGTTTCTAGCTTCTTGTTCTTGTTACTATTTCTAACACTTTTTCCCCATTTTTTTTTGCAGGTCGCAAGAATTATGGAGACCGTGCTGCCTCTGTTCAGTCACTCTCACATTTGAATTCCTGGCAACGATTGAATCTTGGATTATGGCATTAGTTGATCATTCAACATTATAGCTATGTTTTTTATTCTTCCATCAAATATACCTCTAATAGTCTGGGTGTTTCCTCAAACTTTTCATTGAAACAACTAACTAATGGGGAAATTTTCATTGTTAGCAAAGAATTTCCTTGGTGGACAGATTCTTCTGTTGAAAACAATTTTCTTATTCCTTTGTCTGTTTTAGAGATCTTTCATGGCCATGAAACAAATTTCTGTTTTAGTTTAGATAACAAAGAAGATGCAGGAAACGAGTAGAAGGGAATGTCGTTAAAATGCATTTTCTGAGTCGTTAAAATGTATTTTCTAAGAATGTTTATGAATGCTTGCTTTTTCAGCGTGGCCATAAATTTTTTCGGCCATATTTCCAATCTTTTTCATTGTTAGCAAAGAATTTCCTTGGTGGACAGATTCTTCTGCTGAAAACAATTTTCTTATTCCTTTGTCTGTTTTACGGATCTTTCATGGCCATGAAACAGATTTCTGTTTTAGTTTAGATAACAAAGAAGATGTAGGAAATGAGCAGAAGGGAATGTCATTAAAATGCATTTCCTGAGTCGTTAAAATGCATTTTCTGAGAATGCTTATGAATGCTTGCTTTTTCAGCATGGCCATAAATTTTTTCGGCCATATTTCCAATCTTTTTCTCTGTAGATGAGGCTCATTACATATGCTTATTGCATTTTTCATTGCCTACTAACACATCAATGTCTTGGCAGAATACTCATTCCATGGCAACAGTAAATGGAGCCAACTACATTCTAGCTGTACAGACCTGTGATTTGCTGTTTTTTCTTGGAAATAACCCACAACGGAAATCTCAATCTGTCGATAGTTTGTCATCCACCTTAACAAGGGCAAGATGGATGGCGCTATCAGGCAAGAGGTCATTCAAACCCTCTTTTTATTCTTTAAGCACAAAGCAAATGTTTTCAAAGGAAGGAGGCAGCCGAGTTCAATGCGCTGGCAAAAGCATTACAATTCCATCAGAATCAGAGGAAAACTCGGCAAATGTTTGGTTTGATTCTATGGAGAAGGAAGACCCTGTGTCACAATTCAAGATGTCTGACTTTGAGCAGTGCAACCATGGTAGTATAGGACTTTCAGGCCGGGTAAGTAGCTTCGCTGCTATCGAAATAACTCCCTTACTATTATGAATAAAAAGTATTCTTGAACTGACCTAGAAAGACATGGAGTCCGCATAATTTTATTGGGTTTACTTTTTTGAAGGTATTTGATACTTACGATGCAAGTATTGTAGATTTTCCTGGAATGGGTCTCTGGTTTGGGTTTCCATGCAGAAAGATGAAGTGGTGTTCGAAGCTATTGTCAGAAATTCTAAGAGGTAAGTTGCTTTTAGTGACTTTATCTTATACCTTATCTGAAATATACTCCAAACTAGACACGCATTTATATAACCCCTGACTCAAAAGATCTTAATGGATGAAGCCCTTTGAAAAATTCTAGAGTGGTATTCAGGCAACTTACAGGGTCTCACGCGCAGAGCAGGGGAAGACGTGCTTTAGAGGTGAGCATTCCTATTATTTGTTTTTTTTCCTAGTATTGTATTTAGTCAATTGCTTATTATACCTGGCTTGTTTTGTTATCCAGGTTCTGAGAAAACTTGCTCGTCGCCAGTTTATGTATCATTCATATGCAACACGAGTCCACGGATATATACTTCCATCTGGTGCTATGGCTCAGTGCTCATTCACCTTAGTGCATGGAGTAAGTCAACTGTAGTGCCCTTCAAATCTAGTAGTAGCAAGGAAACGAGTAGGTTAGGACCTGGGTGCAACAAAGAATGGTGATTATCGAACCGGTTAATTGAGTTGTTGGATATTTGGTAACATAATTTATTTCCAAGGCTATATATTAAGAAAGTGCCTTCTTCCAGAACAGTTGGTCTACTACGGCCTTCCATGATACTTAATTATTATATTGTGATAGTACTATGGGAGCTACTCCCTGCACCACTGGCTACTACTCGCAGACTGGCTTCCAGCGCTGGAAGCTAAGCTTGCTTTAGATGAAGACTGTGGAAGAAGAGTGGGAGATGACACAACCGGTGGACCTGCTACATCTCGGCAATCAAGGCTTATCCGAATGTTGATGAGAGACCTTTTAATTGGGGTAAAACTAATTTCATAACTATTTTGGTGTTTAGCTCGTAGATTGCTCTAGAGTTTACTTAGCTGAGATCTTTGATTGCTCATATCACCATTATGCCCAGGTGAACTATTTGCATAGCCATGGACTTGCACATACCGAGTTACGCCTGGAGAATGTTCATATAAGTTGTGTAGATAGACATGTCAAGGTAATTTCTAGTTACGACATAACCCCAATGAGGCCGTTGCCTATGAAGCTGCATAGCAATGTAAACCAATTTTACTTCCAGTTTTGGGTAGCAAAACATAAAAAAGAGTAATGAAGATTATTCAGTTCGCAGTCGAAGATAGACTGCATTAACCACCAGCTTATATAGGTATTTGTGCATGGATTTCAGATTTGAGAATGAAGTCAGTCCTGATTGGAACGTGACCTATGCTCAACAAGATCATATATGTCGAAAATTATGTGTAAATGGATTGAACCATTGAACTAGATTTTGGTCTTAATAAACTGCTTGGCATGAGCATCAAAATGTTGTTGTCGAGGAGGTCTTCTTCATCCATTGTTCAGACAACCACATATATTGATTCATTATATGCCATTATATGGAGGCATGGGCTTTTATTCAACAATAATTAAAGCTAGGTCTGAAGAGCTGCCTCTGTTCAATCGCTTTCACATTTGAATTCCTGGCAACGATTGAATCTTGGATTATGGCATTAGTTGATCATTCAGCATTATAGCTATGTTTTTTATTCTTCCATCAAATATACCTCTAATAGTCTCGGTGTTTCCTCAAAGTTTTCATTAAAACAACTAACTAATGGGGAAATTTTCATTGTTAGCAAAGAATTTCCTTGGTGGACAGATTCTTCTACTGAAAACAATTTTCTTATTCCTTTGTTTGTTTTAGAGTTCTTTCATGGCCATGAAACAGATTTCTGTTTTAGTTTAGATAACAAAGAAGATGCAAGAAACGAGCAGAAGGGAATGTTGTTAAAATGCATTTTCTAAGTCGTTAAAATGCATTTTCTGAGAATGTTTATGAATGCTTGCTTTTTCAGCATGGCCATAATTTTTTTCGGCCATATTTCCAATATTTTTGTCTGTAGATGAGGTTCATTACATATGCTTATTGAATTTTTCATTGCCTACTAACACATCAATGTCTTGGCAGAATACTCATTCCATGGCAACAGTAAATGGAGCCAACTACATTCCAGCTGTACAGACCTGTGATTTGTTGTCTTTTCTTGGAAATAACCCACAACGGAAATCTCAATTTGTCGATAGTTTGTCATCCACCTTAACAAGGGAAATATGGATGGTGTTATCAGGCAAGAGGTCGTTCAAACCCTCTTTTTATTCTTTAAGCACAAAGCAAATGTTTTAAAAGGAAGGAGGCAGCCGAATTCAATGCGTTGGCAAAAGCATTACAATTCCATCAGAATCAGAGGAAAACCCGACAAATGTTTGGTTTGATTCTATGGAGAAGGAAGACCCTGTGGAAAAATTCAAGATGTCTGACTTTGAGCTGTGCAACCATGTTAGTATAGGACTTTCAGGCCGGGTAAGTAGCTTCGCTGCTATCGAAATAGCTCCCTTACTATTCTGAATAAAAAGTATTCTTGAACTGACCTAGAAAGACATGGAGTCCTCATAATTTTATTGGGTTTACTTTTCTTGAAGGTATTTGATACTTAATCTGCAAGTATTGTAGATTTTCCTGAAATGGGTCTCTGGTTTGGGTTGCCATGCAGAAAGATGAAGTGGTGTTCGAAGCTATTGTCAGAAATTCTGAGAGGTAAGTTGCTTTTAGTGACTTTATCTTATACCTTATCTGAAATATACTCCAAACTAGACACGCATTTATATAACCCTTGACTCGAAAGATCTTAATGGATGTGAAGCCCTCTGAAAAATTCTAGAGTGGTATTATGGCAACTTACAGGGTCTCATGCGCAGAGCAGGGGTAGACTTGCTTTAGAGATGAGCATTGCTATTATTTGTTTTTTTCTTAGTATTGTATTTAGTCAATTGCTTATTATACCTGGCTTGTTTTGTTATCCAGGTTCTGAGAAAACTTGCTCGTCGCCAGTTTATGTATCGTTCATATGCAACACGAGTCCATGGATATATACTTCCATCTGGTGCTATGGATCAGTGCTCATTCACCTTAGTGCATGGAGTAAGTCAACTGTAGTGCCCTTCAAATCTAGTAGTAGCAAGGAAAGCAGTAGGTTAGGACCTGGGTGCAACAAAGAATGGTGATTATGGAACTGGTTAATTGAGTTGTTGGATATTTGGTAACATAATTTATTTCGAAGACTATATATTAAGAAAGTGGCTTCTTCCAGAACAGTTGGTCTACTAAGGCCTTCCATGACACTTAATTATTATATTGTGACAGTACTATGGGAGCTACTCCGTGCACCATTGGCTGCTACTCACAGACTGGCTTCCAGCGCTGGAAGCTAAGCTTGCTTTAGATGAAGACTGTGCAAGAAGAGTGGGAGATGAATCAACTGGTGGACTTGCTGCATCTCGGCAATCAAGGCTTATCCGAATGTTGATGAGAGACCTTTTAATTGGGGTAAAACTAATTTCATAACTATTTTGGTGTTTAGCCCGTAGATTTCTCTAGAGTTTACTTAGCTGAGATCTTTGACTGCTCATATCACCATTATGCCCAGGTGAACTATTTACATAGCCATGGACTTGCACATACAGAGTTACCCCTGGAGAATGTTCATATAAGTTGTGTAGATAGACATATCAAGGTAATTTTTAGTTACGCCGTAACCCCAATGAGGTCGTTGCCTACGAAGCTGCATAGCAATGTAGACCAATTTTACTTCCAGTTTTGGGTAGCAAAACATAAAAAAGAGTAATGAAGATTATTCAGTTCACAGTCGAAGATAGACTGCATTAACCACCAGCTTATACAAGTATTTGTGCATGGATTTCAGATTTGAGAATGAAGCCAGTCCTGATTGGAACGTGACCTATGCTCAGCAAGATCATATATGTCGAAAATTATGTGTGAATGGATTGAACCAATGAACTAGATTTTGGTCTTAATAAACTGCTTGGCATGAGCATCAAAATGTTGTTGTTGAGGAGGTCTTCTTTATCCACTGCTCAGACAACCACATATATTGATTCATTATATGCCAATATATGGAGGCATGGGCTTTTATTCAACAGTAATTAAAGCTTGGTCTGAAGAGCTAAAAACAAATCTATTTGCAAAGTGCATGGAGCCTATAGAAAAGTGTTTGACATGATAAGATGGTAAGAGATTTATCCATGATATTGTTTTGGTTAGTGGGAATTCTCGAATCACAACAGTTTTTGCAGGACTTCTTTGATGGGAATGAGCTCTGTAAAAACATTAATAATGATTAGGTTGCTTACGGAGTTGCATTGCAAGTTTCCATTCTAAAAGGAGGCAATGGGTGTTTCGTATTCAATTCTTTTGAAGTAAATTTGTTTCAATAGTTTAGTTATTTTGAGAGCTAATCCTTGAAATAATTGAAGAAACCACAAAACAGAAACTCTATACATACATGTTTCCTATCATGTTGGAAACTCTATACATAAAGTAACTAACATTTATATGGAACAGCTTGCTCTTTTTTGTCCTTCTCAAATTCTTCAATGATCTCTTAAAGTACATAATTGTTTTATAAGCTTCCCAAGAACCTTAATATGTTCCTGGGTTGGAAAACTAAAATGATATTTTATTATTAAACAATGTCATTCTATGTAGGGTTGAAATTTGATATCCTACCTCACAAATTAAGAATTTTTTATGAGAAGTTCTAATTGAATACTCATTTCATCTATTGTTCTAATTTTAATTATTTAGTTGATCTCTTAATTTACACAATTGTTCATTCTCAAATTCTTCAGTCATCCTTTTCAAATTCTTCAATAATCCTTTATTTATACAACTATTTCATCAAGCTTCCTAAAGCTTTAGTATATTCCTAGAATACAAAACTAAAATGATATCTTGTTACTTAACAATTCATTTTATGCATGGTTGAGAGAAAAATGCATATTATGCTAACTGAGGAATTTTTTTCACTTGTCAAACTTATAGTATTGAATTTAACACACTAACACTTTACAACAATGAACTAACAATATTCATGATGAAAATAACAATATGGAAGATTTATCTGCATAATGAAGAAGGCAATATGGGAGATTCCAATCACGTTCCAAAGCATTTTTTAAAATGTGGATGTGACAAAAGGTTCTTTTGGAAGGTGTTGTTTGTATATGGGAAATTTCTTGATGATTGTGTATAATTCTAATGTTGATAGATATGTCTGCTAAGTGGTTCCAGTTAATGGGGCATTGATTTGAGCGTTCAATTTATTTTTTTTCTTTATCGAAGTATTCTTTTGTTGTATTTGTGTTCTTCAATTTATGCCTTACGGCGTTTTCTTTGCAACATCTGGTGCAAATGCTAGTTACCAATTTAATACTCCCTCTTGTTCCTACGACCTATCTCTATTTACGATTAGTCTACGGGTACTTGGTAAAAATTCCAAACGTATTGGTTTAATTATTAGAACTGACAGCATAATATGCATTACTTAAATGTATATATTATATAATTATATTACTTAAATATATATTATATAATTATAGTGGTATATTATCTCTCTATTAAGTCTCCTCTCCTAGATTTATTTAATTTTATCTTTCACTCACTTATAATGTAATGCGACTTTTGTTAAGTCTATGCCTCTACTGTACTTGTTTAGCCCTCTCTCTATTTACTGTTCGTATGCTCTGTGCTATTGGTAATTTGTAATAGGAGGGCTATGCGTAGTTGTGGGCGGTTAGATACCTCAGGTGTAGGTCCTTATTAGATAAATATTATTATCTATATTTTATTATAATTTTTTGTGTTATATTTTTATAGATCTAATATATTTATAGATTTTTATTGGTTTAAAAATTCTCAAAAATTAAATATTATTAAGAGAATAAAAATTATAAAATTAAATTTCACAGTTTTTAAGGAATCTTTTGATGTGAAGTCACTTATTCAATTCTTGTATTTATTCTATATTACACATATTGAAGATATAGTCGTACTAAGCTTACAAAAAAACTCACAATAAAATTAAATGTATTTATTTATTATATTTAATTAGAAATATTGTAATATTTTAATATATATCTTTTAATTATAATTTGCATTTTGAATATATTACTTTTCTTATATTTCCATGTGTTATTTGCAAGTTTAATTGAAGAATAATTTTGAATTATATCTTAGTTACTAAGAAAACATGGAATGTATTTATGTTCATTTTCTTCTTTTATTCTAGTCTTACTAAAAGAATATATACATACAATTATTAATAATAAAAAAATTATTTTCAGAGAAAGCTAAAATCTCTTCCAAATACTTAAAGAAAAATGGAGCCATTCTTCTATAAAAAATGTACAGTTTTTGTATTTCTATGTTTTTATTTTTATTTTTTATTAAATTTCAATATATCAAAATAAATTTGAAAGAAACACATTTACAGTACATTTACTTCTGTATTTTTTACCTTTAAAATATCTATTTCCATGATGATCATGTTCACGAAACAATTATTACATTCAAAATATTTCATACTATTTTAATTCTTTTCCTTTTCCTTTATTATATGATGTTTTTCTTTTCAGCCTTTTGTTTTATTATATTATTTTTTAACCTTTAAAATATCTATTTCCATGATGATCATGTTCATCAAACAATTATTACATTCAAAATATTTCATACTATTTTAATTCCTTGCCTTTTTCTTTTATTATATGATGTTTTTCTTTTCAGCTTTTTGTTTTATTATATTATTGTTTTGCATGGTTCTCATTTTTTCCTTATTTTTATTTGTTTTATTTTACTGTTTTCAATTTAATTTAATTTTGTTATCTATTAAATTAGATAAATAAAATAATTTACATAAAATTAAATGTATTTGAATTTTAAAATTATATTTGTATATGTATTTTCTAAGTGGATTTGACCATAGTTATATTATGATTTGAAATTGGATAGTATCTTTGTTTATTTGGATGGTATCATATTTAGTTATTTGAGGTTGTAAATGTGTGTTTTAGTGGTTGTAATAATGATACATTGATTTGAAATTGTATGATTTGTATTTATCTGTGTGATTTTGAATAAATTTTTTAAGTTGTTTAATTAATTATATTCACTTGAATAGTGTGTTTATTTCTTTGAAATTGTGTGTGTATAGGTAGTTTTAACAATGTTTGGATTTTAATTTGAAATTATATTATGTTTATTTATTTGAGATAGTTTATGTATGTATGTTAGTGGATATGTTGTTTATATGTTGTTTTCAAATTGTATGGTATGCTTTAGATTATTAAAAATGTTCATCTTGTGTGTTTTTTGTTTGAGGTTGTGAAATTATGTGCATATGTGTTTTTTTACGATATTTATATTGTAATTTAAAATTGTATAGGTTCTTTGTTTACTTCAAATCATTTGACTAGGTACGTTAGTTATATATATATATTTATTAAAAATTGTCTTTTGTGCCTTATGTTTTTGTATTTGAAATTGTGTATAAGTGTTTTGGCAATGTTATATTTTAATTTAATTTTTTATTATGTTTGTTTATTTGAAATTGTAAAATGGGTGTAGTTTATTTGAATGTTTGTATGTCAATGGTGGGTATGATGCTTACTTGTATATAGTTGCTTTTTGTAATTCAAAATTGTATCTTTTGTTTGCTTGTTTGACACATATGTATGTGTGTTTTGAAATTGTTTGTGTATATATGAATGTGATTGTGATTTTGATCATGTTTGTTTGAAGTGTTGTATTGATTTGAAATTATATGTATTTTTCTAATTGGTAATTGTATATTATGTGTGTTTATTTAAATTGTAAATGTGTGACAGTGGTTTTGAAAATTTCTATTTATTTTTTTTTTCTCGGTAAAGACTAAATCTATTAAGTAAAATATAGTACAAACAAGAAGAGCAAAAACTCCGCAGACCGGAAATGATGGATTCATCAACCTCGGTCCCGGAGGAAAGATACAAACACAGAGCTATAGGAAGAGCAAGAGACTGACAGACCGGAAATGATGGACTCATCAACCATGGTCTCGGGAGAAAGATACAATCTCAGAGCTACAACAAAAAATTCGAGAGCAGAGACTGACTAACAGGCTAATACCCCAGCGAGTCAGTAACTGCACCACAATGTTTTTTCCCTTTATTTTTGTTAACTTTTGTCCAGCCATCATGGGGAGAATGGGCTAGGACAACTTGAAGATTGGAGTTCTCTATCTCCGGGGACTCCTTCTCTGATTCGGAGGAAGAAGTGTCATGTGGACGTTTCTGAGAACTAGCTGTGACATGGGTGTGCCTCATATTGTCCGGGGGCGGATACATCGGCTGAGGCATCTGATTTTGTTCTGACTTGCTTTCCTCCTTTTCCATACCTGGGGAGCTGGAGCTTCCAGCTGGTGGCGGTGGACAGGGAGCCCAACGCTTGGGCTTGGAATGAGTGAAGAGGCCCTTTTTCGTTCTTGCTGACAGCGATGGGCAGGAGTTATGCAGGTGCCCTGTTAGGTGACAATGGCGGCATCGGAATGCAGTGTTTTTGTACTCTATATACTGGGTCCAGACAAAGTCCCTAATCTTGAGATTGATGTATTCTGGCAATCCCTTGCTTAAATCAAGCTCCACACAAACTCTGGCATATGTATAGAGCCCTTGCTGCTCTCTCTCGTAATCTCCCTTTAGAAAGCAACCCAAGGCATTGCCTATTTGCCTATATCCTTCTGTGTGCCACAGGTGAACTGGGAGATTTGGGAGTCTGATCCATACAGGGGCTTTAGTGATGACTGCTGAAGCTGGGTCAAAGTCTGGAAACCAAGGAGTTAGGAAGAGGCCAACTGAACCCATGAACCAAGGGCCTTCGTCTAGGGCGTTGTAGCAGTGCTCAAGGTCATTGAACAACACTATAAAATATCCCTTTGCACAGAAATAAACCTTGCAGCGGTCAGTCCAGTTGTCTTTGATCCAGTCATATAGATCCTGAGAGTGCGGCCAGAGCCCATTGAATCTGCAGATGATGGCCCTTTCAGCAAATTTTCGGGTGTCGTTTTCAAGATCAGGGCAGGTGATCTCAACAGAGGGAACTTCCTCCAATTTTTCAACCAAAAAAGGCTTGGGTTGGGGAGGTTCCGGGGTTGCTGGCATCTCAAGGCGGACTGCAGCTTTGTAGGAGTTTGGAGGAGCAGAAGAGGATTGCCCTGCAGCTCCTCCTCTTAAATGAAAGGAGAAAACTAGAGAGCTGTTGCTCTTTATACTGTAAGAAGAGAGAGGAAGAGAGTCTTCGAGTTGTTTACCTTGAAAGATAAGTCTCTGAAGGGCTGAGGGGATCCCAAGGCTATGCTCCAGATTAGCTTTCAGATTCTGTACCAGATCTGTTGGATTAACCCATTGCATGACGGTTTTACCATAGATCTGTGCTATTTGAATCTGAAAGGGGGCAGAGGAATCTTTAGAGGATTTCTGGAGCAGCTTGGGTCCAAAGTCTTTTGAGTCTTCCGCCTCTTGACGCAGGGGGTTCCGCAGGTGAGAAAAAATCTTCTGCCTGAGATATTTTTTGCCCTCACGCGGATCTGCCTTTAAGGGATCTGTGGGTCCTCTAAAAAAATGCTGCATTAGGGTGAAAGAGGACCAGATCTGCACAGTCAAGAGCAGAGAAATCCTTGAACATCGACTCTGTGCTCGGATATGGACTAGATTGCAGGGATCTGAGCCAAAACTGCAATGATTCTTTTGCATGTCAGATACTGTGCGCCCTCTTCTCAGTCACTGCCCATTCCTTCCGATCTGTTGCCTGTGAGCTGTAAAATCCTGGATCTTGTTCCAAACGGTTAGATCTGGCAAAGATCTACAGTGTATGGCTCTCAGATCTGTTAGATTTGGCAAAGATCTACAGTGTATGGCTCTCAGATCTGGTAGATCCGACCCAGATCTGCCAAGATTGGGCCTTACGATTTTAAGGTGGGTCGGATTTGCAGCCCGCAAACCCCCAACCTTACATGTAGAAATCGTGAGGTGATGCGCAATATTGGAGTATCCAACCCCTGACATTTTCCCGCCTCCGTGGTGGGTTCTGAGCCTAGAACCATTTTTTGCGCCGCATCTTGCAATGCGGCCACAGCTGAGTACTGGAAACTCAAATCTGTCTTGAAATCCTGGGCAATCTCCCTCACAATACGCTGAAACGGCAGCTTCCTTATCAGCAGATCAGTACTCTTCTGGAACTTTCGAATCTCATGGAGAGCCACGGTGCCGGGCCTGAATCTGTGAGGCTTCTTCACTCTTCCGGTAGCTGGGGTAGACTTCCTCGCTGCCTTCGTTGCTAGCTGCTTCCTCGGCGCCCTTCCGCTTGTCGATTTGCGGGCCATTTGCTTTGTTCTCGCCATCTCTCGGCTTCCGTCTTTCGAATAGTTCCTCTTGCTACTCGATGGCTCGAAAATTTCTATTTATTAATTTGTATATTGATTTGAATTTCTATAATTCTTGATTATATTTTTTACATTGTAGATTTGTTTTTGTAGATGTGTGTGAAATTTGTATACTAATTTGAATTTCTATAATGCTTGAGTAGATTTTTACATTGTACATTTGTTTTTGTAGATGTGTGTGAATGGTAGAGACAATTTTTACTTCATCTTTTTATGTTCATATGTTGGTTTGAAAAACTATAATGTGTTTTTAAACATGAATTTGTATTCATGTGCCTACTTGTTTGAAATTGCAGTTGAATGTGTGATTCTTTTTTCGACAATTTCTTTGTTTGTTTATTGATGTGAATGTTTCTAATGTGTGTTTACACTTTTGAAATTGTAGCATGTTTGTTTGAACGTGTTTTCATTGTTTGCTTGTTTATGTATGTCTTCTTCCATGTTTGTTGAAACCAATATATGTATGTGATTTGAAATTGGTTGTGTATTGTGATTGTGATTTTGATAATTTTTGTTTGTATTTTTGTATTGATTTGAAATAGTATTTGTTTTTCTAATTGGAAATTTTATATGAGGTGTGTTTATTTGAATTATAAATGTGTGAAAGTGGTTTTGTGTAACACACCTCTTTTATGTGTTAAGTTATTGTAAAGATAAGCCGAGTTAAAGCTAGGTGTGATATACTCCCTTGTGTGTTAAATGATTGTAAATGTAACCTAAGGAAATCTAGGTGGGATACCCTCTTTTGGGGGTTAACTATTCTAAACCTAAGATGAGGAAAGCTAGGTGATATGTAATATGGAAAGCAAACATGTTATTAAATAAATTAATAAAATAAATCACTTGGAGGGTGGAGCACCAAGAGAGAGGATATTCTTGCCAAATCCCATTGAGGAATGGGATATAGATGAATCCTTCATGATAAAGCTTCTAAACGTAATTCTAGATAAGCTTGGATGGACGGTAGTGTAAATTAACGATAATTATTTCATGATCATTATTGGAACCATTATTGAATTTAAAACTAGATCGTATCTATGTTTTAAGATTTCTGTAAAACCATGGTGCAGGCAGAACTGTTCAAGTGGTACTGCATCTAATTATGGTTTAGATCATCTACGTCATGGTGTCGTAAGAAATTAATCCTATTGTGAACCTCACAAAACTATAAGAGTATGTATTAATGTGGATCTTTCACTTATGTTGTTATGAAGATAGGTATAGTTACAAAGCTAAAAATTTGATCTAAAATAAAAAGGAACATAACCCTCAAGATAAGGGGTGAATCTATGCCATAACAGAAGAAAAAATTTAAATTTATGGAGCCTAAAGGGTGGGTTTTCCATGTAAGCTCAAGGGGTTCGTTACAAATGGTATCATAGGTTCAAATTGAACCCTTTCAACCTATGGGTCAATCTGTTTCTATGGAAAATGACTAAGGATGAGAATTAATCCAACATTTTTTTTGGGAGGTTTAAAAAATATAAGGGAAAAGTAGATTGTGAAACTTGGAACATGGAGATATTGTTCTTAAGATAGAATCAAATTAATAAACATTCCATAAATGAATGTGGAATTGATTCTATGGATGTATACATGCTGGTATAAATCGTAGACAGACCCATTGATATTATTGAACTAATTAATGGGACATAACCATTCATACAAAAATCATGCAAGTAATATTTCACTTGGAACAAGTGTAAAATACCAACACATCGAAATATAGGCATCGAATAAGCCAAACTAGCACCCGATACATAGCGCCAGTCATGGGAGGAGTCAATGAAATGTGCATGATAGTAGCAAACCATCACCAACAAAATTTCAAATGGTTTCCGTGTACGTAGGCATATCTGTTAATTAGCAGCTAAGCATTACAATACACAGGTAATATTCGGGTATAGAGAGAAATCGTAATAACATGGAGCCCAAGTTTTATTCCAAATTTCTCCAATCGACACATTATCACATCCCTGGTTCTCCCCAATATGGCAATGCAAACTGCACTTCTGAAAATGGAAAACGGAATGGTCAGATGACTAAAAGAGTATTTGAGTTTGCATTGTGTTTGTGGTGGTGCTTTAAAGATGTGTATAGTTTAAATCACCATAGTAACCAGGATTATGCATAACCATAAATCTTGCGTTAAAATCAGAACGCAAAAGAATCACCTTAATATTTCTTTCTAGTCCATCTGATTTCTATTAAAATTTTGCTTTATCTATTACTGACGATGATCCCAAAACTGTGAAGGAAGTAATAGATTCAGAGGATGGAAAACTCTAGAAAGAGGCCATGGTTGATGAAATGACATATTTGCAAAAAAATGAGGCTTGGGATCTGGTGGAGTTGCCAACTGGAAAGAAACCCATTGGCTACAAATGGGTGTTTAGGAGGAAGACAAATGCAGAAAGAAAGGTGGAGAAATACAAAGCTTGGTTGGTAGCAAAAGGTTATTCCCAAGTGCTGGGAATTCATTTTTGTGATATTTTTTCTCCTGTTGCCAAGGTAACTTATATTACATTATTTTTATTTGTTGGTGCTACTTTTGATTTTGAAGTAGAATAGATGGATGTGAAGGAAACATTTCTTCAATGGGATCTAGAAGAGGAAAGAAACATGAAGCAACTTGAAGGCTTTGTAGTGAAAGGTAAGAAATAATTGTTATGCAAGTTAAAGAAGTCTTTGTATGGGTTAAAACAGTCACCAAGGATGTGGTATAAAAAAATTGATACATTTATATGGGGACTTGGCTTCACCATAAGCAAAGTACATCACTGTGTGTATTTTAACATAATTGGTGACCGTTTTATTTATCTGGTCTTGTATGTGGATGATATGTTGCTGGTTGGAAATGACAAAGAAGTTATCCATAATTTGAAGACCCAATTGTCCTCCAAATTCAACATGAAAGATCTTGGTGCTGCAAACTATATTTTGGGCATGGAAATTAAAAGAGAACGGGAAAAGAGGAAGCTTTGGTTAAACTAGAGGAAGTATGTCGAGACAATAATATAGAGATTTAATAAGCACGATAGTAAACTGGTGAAGGTTCCTATTCTTGTAGGTGTGAGGTTATTTGCTGAACAATGTCCCAAGACAAAAAAAGAGGAGGACATGTCCCGTGTTCCATATGCAAGTGTAGTTGGTAGCCTAATGTATGCAATGATCTATACTAGACCAGACATTGCACATGCAGTGGGAGTATTGAGCAAGTTTATGTCAAAACCAGGGAAGGAGCACTAGACATCAGTGGAGCGGGTTTTCAGGTATTTGCGTGGCACTAGTGATTATGGTTTGTGCTACCAAGGAAGATTAGGATTGGACAGAATTTTGGATATTTGTGGCTTTGTCAATGTAAACTGGGCTGGAGATCTCGATCAGAGAAGATATATAAGTGGCTATGTGTTTAACCTATTTGGAGGTGCAGTTAGTTAGCTGAGTAAGAAAGAATCTATAATGGAACTATCAACTCCATAGGCAAAATACATGGTAGCCACTCATGCAAGCAAGGAAGCAGTTTATTTGTAGATATTTTGTTCAAGTATGGGGTTAGTACAGGGAGCTGTAAGGATAGACTGTGATAACCAAAGTGCAATTTTCTTGGCAAAGAACCCCGCATATCATTCAAAGACAAAGCACATTGATGTTTAGTATCACTTTGTGAGGGATATGTTAGAAGACAAAAATGTGTTGCTGGTAAAGGTGGACACTTTGAAGAATAATACAGATGCATTGACAAAATCTGTGAGCTCTGAGAAGTTTTCTTGTTGTAGAGAGATAACGGGTGTTTTAGGGCTGTAAAAATGACTAAGCTCTCTTATGGCCCCCTATGGAAAGAAAACAACAAGTGGGTGAATGTTGGGTTGTGTTATATTCTTTCCATGACTAGCCCACGTAGTTAACTAGGGGGTTAGAGGGGGGGAGGTGCCCCCCTTCGTTCTGCTGATTGTGTAATTGGGGGGGGGGGGGGTTCACAAGGGGTTTGAGGTGTACTCATAACCCCACTTTGTGGGGTCTCAGGTAGTGCCCTGGAGAATTTTGGTTTTAGACCCTATGCTAGGTTGGGCGAACCCACCTATGGTTTTGTGCATGATTTTCACATATGTTTTTTGGACGTGATGGTTTTCGGTCCATGGTATTAGATGTGATGGTTTTCGGTCGATGTTATTGGATGCTTCATCATGTATAAATATGTATTATAACATTGAGAGGAACATAATGAAAAATCAAGCTAGTAGTCCCTATTTTGGGATCTAGGGGAAAATCTCTGTGTATATGTGCTTTATGTGTTATGCTTTTGCATTGTTTATTTTCTATGTTTTAGAATTTGTATGCAGGTAATTTTTGAATTGGGTTAAAACGTACAAACATCTCTATTACTCATGGTTTCATATTCTCAATTATCTTTATAATGTTGTTTTGTAATATTTATCTTATGCATTGTGCCCTATTTCAATTATTTTTATAGTTTTTTCCAAAATATTTCTCTCATGCACTATGACATATTCCTTTGTCACCCTTGAGGCTGAAACTTGAATCACAACAACATTAATGCATCAAATTTCATGAGAACTCTATAGTTAAGCACACTTGGGAAAAAGTAGTACTAAGATGGGTGGGTTATTGGGAATTTCTAGCTTCTCCTTTTTTCTCACTCTCTAAGTATCATTCCTCCAAATATTTAGATCATTGGTATCAAAGTGCTATGCTCTTGTCTATTTTTTAACATGTGTACCCAACGAGCTTAGGGTGCATGGAGATTGGAATCAAACTATTGCAACTTTTGCAAGACTATCCTCACTAACACTAAAAACCTCAGATGGAAGACAAAAATAGAAATGATAGAGAAAGAGATCCCATAAAATGGTTGCCCAAGGAAGCATTTACATGACAAAGGAGTGAGATGATGGGCAGTTTCAGCGATATCCTTTGACAACTCCAAATAGTGGTCAAAAAATGTTCAATAAGAAGAGATTTGGAAGCTTGGTACCCTCTTAGGTAAAGTTTAACTTCAATGTCCCCCTATTCGAAGGAAAAATAGATGTGAAACATTTATGAAAATGGTTGAATCTGCTAGAGGGATATTACGCAGTCCAAAATTTTTCTAAAAATGAGAAAATTACCTTTACACTCTTGAAATGTCTTCCGTGTGTCAAATATTGATGGGAAGGCTACTACAAGAGACTCAATGAAGACGAGTCTAGGGTAACAAGGCAGGCCCCACCTGGGCCATTTTTGTGGATGCCCTTAAGGAGGAATTATACCCTATGTGATACTATGAATACCAATACATATGGTGGACCACACTACAACAAGAAAGGGACCAAGCAGTACAATATTTCACAAACATCTTTCATACCTTGTCCCCTGAGTTGGGTATCAAAGATCCAAAGCAACATTTGGTGCTCAAGTATCGTGGTTGTTTGCACAGATACATCAAAATATAAATGGATTTCTTGAACATATCCTCACTTGCTGCAACATACTGATATGTTATCAAAATAGACCAAAAATATAAACAAAAGAAGAAAGAATTTAGATCTGAAAATCCTTCAAAATGGAAGAAGGGCAAGGAATAGAGTCAATGTGGACCTCCCCGTGACAACCCAACTAAGCCACAAATAAACAATGGTTCTAAAAATTCAAAGGAAGACACTGGGAAGTCATGTAGGATCTATATAAATCCCTCACACAACACTAAAGAAACAATCATTATTAGCGGAGCTTGTAAATAAACAAACTCTAGCTCATATTTTCATTTAAAGCAGAATAAAAGGAAGTTGATCGTGATGAAAAACCCAAAGTTCCATGATCAAACCATTGATATCAATACAAAATATCATTTTATTTAACATATTGTTGAGGCCAATACCATTCACCTATGTCATTTTTCCACAAATTAGTAGATTGTAGACGTCTTCACCAAAGTGCGTGGAAGTGAAAAGTTTGAAATATTTAGAATGATGCTTGGACTCAACAACATGCCTTAAAATTAAGGGGGAATGTTGACACCTAATATTTAGGGATTAGGAAAATATTGTAAATATTTTTAAATAGGAGAATAAAGAAGGTGGAGAGACATGGAAATATTCCTTGTATATGTTATTTATCTTTCTTAATGAAAAATGTTAATTTGTGGAGTTACTAATGCCTACCTTGACATACATGAATTTCATAACAAGGAAGATTTAGAATTCAAGAAATTATCAAATTTTAAGAGACATACAATCAACTAGTTGAGGGTGAGTAATTTTCCACCCAACTATAAGCTTAGTTCAACCTTATTTATCTACAACTTTCCACCCCACAAGGGGGAAATATAAGTAAATATCAATAATTGTGCATAATAACCAGTTGACATGGAATAATTTCAGAAAGAAAACTAAGAATTATTTCCTCTTTATAGCTAGCAAATTCTCTTCACTATGATTATTTACTCCTTATAGCACCTTCTTATATGGCCCACAGGGAAACCTCATCCTTATTGACTCTTTAGAACTTGAAAATACTCTTCACTATGAGTAGTTCCTCTTTCTAGCACCTTCTTGTCTGCCCCACAAGGCCCTAATTCTATTGTCCCATGCTCTAGCATTTGTAATTGTACCAAAATGGTTAAGATTATGAATAATTGCAAGGTTGTTGAAAATATTGGATTAAAAAATAATGTTTGTTTCAAGTTATCAATTCATTAGCGTAATTAAAAAAAAATGAATTAATAAATAGACTAATGGATGTTATAAAGCCAACGTGTACAATCTAAGCATTTGGAAAGATATTTAAACAAAGGGAGTGAAACTTAAAAAAATGGATAGTGACCTTGTTGATTATTACTGGAAATAACTTTAAATTTTATTTTAAATTTCCATTAGCAATACTCATGGTTTTGATATATGAATCATGATGGTTAGGTTATCATGGTCTATGTTTTTTGGAGTATACCAACAATCTAAGAATTTGCATTCAATCTTTAGGTATGCTCTGGCATGTAGAATTATCTGCATGGTGAGTGATCCAAGTGGATATTGGTGGCCACCCATCAATTCCACTTGGACCCCAGCCATTGTTTCTTTCAGTTTTTTAGTTTCATTAATTGTAGCACAATTTACTATTTTTAGTAGTTTTTTGGGTCTTGAACTTTCGAAGCCATTTTGAGTCCCTAAACGATGTCTTTTTGAAAAACTGGGAGCCATATGGGACCATGTTCTAATATTTCTCTTCCCAAAGTCTCTTTCCTCGGATAGATATTTCCAACGAGGTATTGTGCATGTCAAACGAAGATCATATGCAAAAGTTACGACCCCGGGAAGTTGATGTACCAATTTACCCAAAACGGGGCCCATATTTTGGTGCTTCATCTCCTAGGGTTAGATTTTTGGATGTTTAGGGTTTTCCATTGTTTCTCAACAATAAATAGGCCTTCAAGCCTCATTGTAAGATAGTTTAGAGGCATGTAGCCACCACATCTCTTCTCAAAGATAAGCTACCATCGCCCTAGCTACTTTATTTCCATTTTTTTTGTAAGCATATTTCACTATTTTATAGTAATGAAATGAAGTACTATTTCTATTTCATCTCTTTATGTATGGTTATATATGTAATTTGTTGCATTCCTATTTAAATCAAGATTAGTGGTATCGGAATAGTCTACTCTTTCTCTGATTTTCTTTGCATGTCCCCAATGAGGTCAAGACATAATGAGTTAGGGTTGAAATGGTTGAACCTTTGCAAGACCAGGCCCGCAAATCCAACGGCCTCCCATGGCAGGTGAAAATAAATATGAGGGGGCAGGAGATCTGATCAAAATCTTGCTCGAAGAGGCCCTCGAGTGATAAAGGAACGTGATGATGGACAAATTTGCCTAGATCCCTCAGCGATTGCCCAAAGGCGACACATATACTTCCAGCAACTACCTTGGAAGCACCACACCCTTTAAGGTACAAGTTAACTTTCGCATTCCCATATTTGAGGGTCATATAGCTGTAGATGACATAGATAAATGATTAAATCTACTAGAAGGGTATTTTTCTGTTCATGATTTTTTTCGTCGAGAAAAGATTACGTTTGCTCTTCTCAAAGACGGCCCCCATGTCAAGCACTAGTGGGAAACCTACTGCGAGTAGAAGGATGAGAGTATGGCCTCACTGTTTTAAGTAGCACCCACTTGGAAATCATTCTAGGCTGTGATTAAGGAGCAGTACTACCCTATTGGAAGCTATGAGGATCAATAGATAAAGTGGACCACATTGCGGTAGGGAAGGGACCAAGATATGCCAAAGTTTACCAATACTTTCCACACCCTTCACACAAAGTTGGGTATCAAGGATTTAGAGCATCATTTGGCACTCAAATAATATAGTTGCCTTCACAGGTACATCCAGGACAAAATAGAATTCCTGAACATCTCCTCGCTTGGCAGGGCATACCAATATGCTATAAAGACCAAGCAAAAGTTTAAACAGAAGAAGCAAAAATTTGGATCTGCAAATCTGAAGCAAGGGAAAGGTGCCCCCAAACCACAGAACAAAGGACAAAGCCAAGGTGGGGTGGCCCAAGACATCCCACCAAATATGCAAGCAAAGAACAACGTCGTGAAGCTGAAAAGGACACAGGGAAGTGGTGTGAGTTCCATAATAACTCCACTCACAACATAAGTGAGTGTTAGGCCAAGCAGTAACTGGTGGCCAGGCTAAAGGTTTCAGAATTAGATGGATGTTCCAACTCTGAGTCAAAACCTGACAAGGGGAATGACAAAGGGAAGTAGATTATCAATGTGTAACCCAACACCACCGTTGCCACCACGAAGCTCTAGAAGGAGGAATTCGAAGATCCAGAGGAGGAGGAGCGCCTCTTCCCCTCCCAAATGTGGGTAAAGGGCTCCCCGCTATATTTTATTATCGACAACGGGAGCCAAAATAACCTCACTTCGGAAAATGTCATGAAGCCACTGGGCTTACCAACCACAACACATCCACAAATGTACACCATTGGGTGGTTTCACCAAGGACAGGATCTTCGTGTGAGCTAGTAATGTCATCTTCCATACAACATGAAGCCCTATACAGATGATGTATTGTGTGAGATTTCTCCTGTTGATGTTTGTGATGTATTATTAAGCCAACCATACTTGTGGAAGTGACATGTTGTGTATGAATCAAGGCCTTGTGTTGTTATTGTTACTTTGGGAAATAAGTTGTACAAGATACTGAAGGTAGTACCACGTACCACCATATCTTTCATTACTATAAAACAATGCAATAAGCTCACTTCCAAAATCAGGAAATATGTTTTGCTGATGATACGCCCTTAAGGAAAGAAGAAGACAGTGGCCATGACCTCCAGAAAAGCCCCCTCCACATGACAACTACAGATGGACAAGGTCATGGAGGCATACAAAGACATCTTCACCTCCCTCGCAGGGGTTCCCTACACCGTTAGGTGAAGCACTCCATCGATTTGACCGCAGGTGCACCCTTGCCCAATGGACCAATCTATTGGCACTCCGTTCTGGAGAATGATGAAATCAAGAGGTAGATTCAAGAGCTACTGCAAAAAGGTCACATCCATCCGAGTTCATCACCTTAAGGAAGCTCGATCGTGTTGGTATAGAAGAAAGATGGGACTTGGACACTTTGTATTGACTATTGGGTGCTGAACAAGATCATTGTCCATAATAGGTACTCGATCCTATGCATTAATGACCTCTTGGAGCAACTGAAGGGGGCAAAATATTTCAGCAAGATTGACTTGAAGTCGGGATATCACAAAGTACCTCCACCACATCTGACAGGTTCTACAAACACTGTGGCAATACAAGTTATGTGCTAATCTAGAGAAATGCACTTTTGGAATGACCTAATTTTAGTATCTGGGATACATTATTGATGAACGACGGGTGCATGTGGATGTAGCCAAGATCCAAGTCATTCAGGATTGGCCATCTCCAACCACTCTAATAGAGCTCTACAACTTTTTGGCTCTTGCCATCTTGTACTGCAGGTTCGTGTTGGTATTTTCTCATATCACTTGGCCCTTGAGTCAAGTCACCAAGGTAGGAGTGAAAGAAAAATTATTTTGGTCTGAATCTCAATAGAAGGCATTCACGAAGTTGAAACATCACCTCTGCTCAGCACTGGTGGTCACATTACTAGACATGCAACAACCATTCGAGGTCGACACGGATGCCTCTGACTATGTTATTAGGGCAGTTCTTACTCAACATAGGCATCCAGTGGCATATCATAGTGACACACTTTCAGACACAGTCCGAAAGTATCCCACTTATGACAAAGAGATGTATTCCATTGTGCAAGTTTGCTGACAATGGAAGCATTACATTTTTGGGAAGGAAACGATTGTCAGCACAGACCACCAGCCCTTGCAGTTCATATAGATGCAAGGAAAATTGCAGAATGATCACCATCAGAAGTGGTCCACATACCTGAAATAGTTCCATATGAATATAAAGTATATGAAGGGCATCACCAATAATGTTGTAGATTTCCTCAGTAGACCATCGATTATGGCGTTAACCACCGTGCTCAACTCTTGTGGGCATGAGACTGCTGATTGGCCACTTATCTACAAAAGCAACCCAAAATTTGGCCACACATACCAGACACTCTTGGAGGGTCAACATGTTCTATATTTTCACCTCCAAGATACCTTATTATGCCACCTGGGTCACCTTTATGTTCCTTTAAGCGAGCATTCCAAGATGATTTTGGGAGCACACTATAGTCAGGCTATTTGGCATTTTGGGGTCGCGAAAATGGTGGCCATACTACATAAGTATTTCTATTGGCCAAATCTTCGATAGGATGTCAGGAAGTACATCAGGTCATGCACTACCTATGCCATTGCCAAATTGACCATCAAGAAGCAAGGACTCTATACCTCGTTGCCTACGCCTAGTCATCTGTGGGAATCCATCTCCACGGATTACATGTTGGGCCTTCCATCTACTAAGCATGTAAACAACTGTGTTTTTGTGGTCATCGACAGGTTCTTGAAGATGACCATTATGGTGGCGTGAAAGAAGAATATCACAGTAGAAACCATTGCTAAAGTCTTCCTTGAACGAGTGTGGTACACTTTGGGATCCTGAAGTCTATCATCTCAAAGCGGGACATCAAATTCCTTAATACATTTTGGTCCAGCCTCTGGTCGATGTTGGACACCAAACTCACTAAGTCCACAGCCTTCCATCCCCAAACTAATGACTAGAGAGAGGTTGTCAAAAGGATGATCATACACATTCAGCAAATGTACAACTCAAAGCATCCACGCACGTGGGATGAGAGCCTCCCCTATGTTCAACATAGCTATAATGGGGCTCTCCATAGGTCGACTATCCACAACCCTTTTTATGTGGGCTTGGTATTCCAGCCACTATGTCCTATTGATGTGGCCATTTCATTTGTAGCTACTCACGTAGATTCAAATCATGTCCAATCCGAAACAGATAAGGAAAATAACTTCATTAAGCACATCCAACATATTTTCTAGTAATTCCATGACATTATGGAGAAATAAAATGCCAAGTACAAGCAGTGACACGATCAACATCGGGTGCCACAAAAGTTTTAGATGGGCGATAAAGTCTAGTTGCATTTGCAAAAGGAATGCCTTACCTGAGCCTATAAGAAACTTAGACCACTCTGATATGGTCCTTGCACCATTACTAAGGCTATAGGAGAGAATGCATTTGAGTTCAACATTCCCCCATTCCTTGGCCTTGACCTAGTGTTCAATCTGGACCGCCTTCAAGCATACTTTCCACCGTTACTAGACACATCCAACGTTGCAGAACAACTCACACCCGTAGAGTTAAATGTAGATTGCATGGAACAAGCTGCGATTGATTAGATCATGGACACACAGATCAAGCAAACTGGTCAGCAGAAGATCCAACTGTATCAAGTTTTCAAAGTAGGCCAAATCCTTCACCAAGGCAAGTGGCTCACCAGGGACCAAATTAGCAGAGGTTTCCTCATCTCATGGAGGAAATCAACGCAATGAGGACCATTGCCTCCTACGGGGGAGGAATGATCCAAGTGGATATTGGTGGCCACTCATAAATTCCACTTGGACACCAACCATTGTTTCTTTCAATTTTTCAATTTCCTTAATTGTAGGACAATTTACTATTTTTAGTTTTCCGATTCCTAAACTTCGGAGCTGTTTTGAGGCCCTAAATGACGTTTTTTGGGAAAACTGAGAGCAACATGGGACCATGGTCCTATGCTTCTCTTTTGAAAGTTGTAATCCTCTGATAGATCTTTCTAGTGAGGTATTGTGCACGTTAAACAGAGATTGTATGCCAAAGTTACGACCTCGGGAAGTTGATGTACCAATTTACCGAAAATGGGGCCCATAGTTTGGCGCTTCATCTCCTAGGGTTAGGATTTTGGATGTTTAGGGTTTTCCATTTTTTCTCAGCATTAAATAGGCTTTCGACCCTATTATAATATATTTCAGAGGCATGTGCCCGCCACATCTCTTCTCAAAGATAAGCTACCATCGCCCTAGCTAGATTTTTTCCATTTCTATTTGTAAGCATATTTTAATATTTTACAGTAATGAAATGAAGTATTATTTATGATGCATCTCTTTATCTATGGTTATATATGTAATTTGTTGCATTCCTATTTAAATCGGGATCAGGAGTGGGCATGATTGCTTTTCAGTGGGAGCATGGCGCTCATATCACCTTGACTGATGTGAAGTATTTGCCTAGACTGAAGAAGAACTTGGTATCAATCACGATGTTAGAGGACAAAGGCTATGATGTTGTCTTCAGTAAAGGAAAGGTGTTCCTAAGACACATGGCCATGGGTCAGACCAAGAGGATAAGGATTTGGGTGAAGAATCTCTGTAAACTAGAGGTAGATGATTATTTTGCATTGAGTACGAAAGCAGAATTGGTGCAAAGCCAAGACATTTGTGAGTTGTGGCATAGGCAGTTGGGCCATTTGCGTCATGGGGCTTTGAAGATAATGTAGAAAATATCTATAGGACTTCCTAAAGGTAAACTTGAGAAATTTGACATATTCAAAGGTTGTACCATGGGAATGTACACCAAGCATTCCTTTCATGATCGAGATAGTCGAGAAAAGGCTATCTTAGAGTGAGTTCATACTAATGTGTGTGGACCATTCTCGATGGAATCCACTAAGAAGAAAAGGTATTATGTGATTTTCATTGATGATTTTTCTCGTAAATTCTGGATTTATTTCATGTAGAAGAAGGACCAAACCTTCACAAAGTTTTGTCAGTTCAAAGCTTTGGTCAAGAAAGAGTCTAGAAAGAATATCAAGGCCTTGACAAGTGACAACGGTGGAGAATATGTTTCTCAAGAGTTTAAGGAATTATGTGTAGCGGAAGGAATTAAATAGGAGTTGACGACACCTCATAACCCACAGCAGAATGGGGTGGCCGAGAGGAAGAACAAAATTATTGTAGGGATAGCATGGGAAATGTTGCATGACCAAGGCCTACCACTTCACTTGTGGGCTGAGGCATGCAACACAATGGTCTATTTGTATAATAGAAGTCCGCATCACATACGTGGGATGAAGACACCAAAGGAAGCTTTCTCTGATAAGAGATCAAATGTGGGTCACTTCAGGATCTTTGGCTCATTGATATGAAAATGGGGTGCTAAAGGCTTCTTGTGAACTTACAAGAACCCCTCTCCCACTTCCAAATCTTAAATATTCCCAAGATAGTATGATTAACAAATGTAGAATTAGTAATGTGCTTGAAAATAAGGTGTGTGTTGGTGTTTATTTTTGACTATTTATGTGCTTTAAAATTCTGTTGTTTATGCTGAAATAACATGCATATAACAGTAAAATAGTGCAACAAAAAACAAACACATAAGACAACAATTTAATTAGGAGTTCACCCAAAACTCTTGGGCTATGTCTCCGTGAGCTCTAGTCAACTCAACTAGGCTCTCTATGATTATGGCGAGGTTCTTTTACAATATCCACACTTAACTCCACTATATTACACAGAAACAATGGGCCTAGAACACCATCTCATCCCTGGCTCTGAAGCTCTAAGGCTTTTTAGCTTTGGCTCTCGGCTCTAGCTCTAACTCTAGCTCTGGCTCTTGGCACTAGCTCGTGGCTCTGGCTCTTGAGTCTGGCTCTAGCTCTGGCTCTAGATCTGGCTCTTGCATTTGGCTCGTGGCTCTAACTCTTAACTCTGGCTCTATGTGCATCAATGGATCGCTTGACCTCCAAGCAACTCCCTCAACTACTCTGCGCATTAGCTCTCATTAGCCTTGCTCTCCCCTCATCAATTGGCTCTCTGGCTCTCTTTGAGGCTTTTTCTTGGCGCTCTGACTTCCCCAGCCATTTTCTTTGCGTATAATCATCCTTCTGTGGCTTTGTGCATTCTCTTCTCCTTGTCAATTCGACTGGGCATCGAGCTCTGTGGCTCTGTGGCTTCAAACACATCATTGTTGGCCAAAAACACTTACTTTCTGTGTGGCATGATGAGTACAAGTTGTTACAAAGGGATCAGGGCCATTCTCTAGGCAAAAAGCCAAAAATGGAGAAAGATCCAATACACAGAGTTACTGGAAAATACACTGTCGAGCATGAATTTTGGATGTGAAATACCATCAAATCATCCCTAAAAACCCTATCAGGTCCACCATTAGGCAGCATATCGCATCACGTAGGTGGATTGGGCAAAACCCTCAATACATGGGAAAACACTGAAAAACCTATCAAAATGCTTTTTATCGGACTTCAAATATTATCGCATCTACCCTATAATCATATTGGGTCTGTCTTCCGTCGTTATCATAAACCCCATCGTTGATCTGTGTGATCTCTGATCCAACTGTTAGTATTCATTTTTGGGTGGCTTTGGAGTATGAAGGTTAGCTGCCTAAAAAGGTGGTTTCTTTCTCTCCTTCGCCAGCCATGCATCGCCCATTGTATTGGATCAGGCAAATCCATCGCAATACCACTTACCGCCTAAGGCCTGCTCGAAATCCCACTTATAGAACTCAAATAATATAGGGTCACTTCTAAAATTCCTTTTGGGTACGGATTTATCACTTCGGGGCATTTTCCTTTGTATTTCGTCTTTTCTATCGAAATCCGCTAATACAGAGAAAACCCGACAAATACCCTTTTATCGGAACTCAAAATTTATAAACCGTGCTTATAAAATCTGTAGGGTCCGATGATCGCAAGTCGCCAATTTAATCTGGACTGTTGATCTAAACCCCGATCGGATGGTCTAGATCGCATTGCATATCACTATTGCATCAACCCTTTGTGTCAGGGATCACCAATCTCCCAACTGTAATTTAATCTTGGTTGTCAATTCCTTTCTCGATCTAATGGCTAAGGTTTCACATTGCAATCACTATCACATATCACATTTGGAACAGCCTAGGTGTTCTTCCCTTTCAGAATGGACTAAACCTGCCCAATCCGTTGATTCAATCATTAGTAATCACATGTCGCATAGCCTAGGTCCTGATATCACATGTGGGCCTGTCTTTGACCTGATACATCGAACATCGCCAATTGGGGCTTCCCAACTTTGGCCTAAGTCCTTCCCTTCTGCCTTTTTCTAATGTGATTTCTGATATAAGGCCTTTTAAGCCATTTTTAGAAGATTTTGCCTTTTTTTCAAACGATAAAGGGCAACTTCTTTTTGCAATAGCTTCTACATCCGAAGTCCATTTTAGCCCATTCAAATTGTGGTACATTTAGAATGAAAAGATCTATGCAATGGGGCTATTTCCAAGAGCATCCTTGGACTTTCATTTTCCTCTATGAGGAAAACTTAGAGTTAGAATTCTATCCAAAATCCATTTTGGATCACACCTTTCCACTAAAGAACTTTTGGTTTCTAAAAGTCTGACATATTGATCTGAATAGTAAATGAGAGGAATAGCACCCTCTTCTTTCAGCCTCCATACACTTGCCTTGCATAGTGCCTCTGAACCAAAGCCTTTGACCAGTCTCCTTCTTGGATGTGTTGGTCCTCTTGGGAAGAACTACCTTCCTCATTGCATTCCTGTAGAACTCTTGTTGAAATGGTCATAGAAGGTAGTTTGAACTTCTATACCTTGATCACTTATCCAAGGTAGCTCAAAAAAATGTGAAGTACATATGCTCAACAAAAAATTCATTTGTACCTATTTGACAAGCAGTCAACAACAACTGTTAACAACATAAATAATTATAGACAACAACTGGATGGATTAACATCTTGCTTCAAAAAAAGAAATAGATTTTGACATCTTGTGAACAACTCCATGTCTTACATTTTCATATGAATGATGGACTAGATAACAAGCCCACAAAACATGCCTTTAAACAGATCACCCTTCAAGTCAAGCATGTAGAAAAAGACCTTTAGGAATCTTCTTCAAAAGATGAAGCACTTCATAATTATCTCCATCTTGGAGACCACATCAACTTTTCTGAAGTCAATAATACATGCATGTTACAACAAAGCAATCAACCCTTCAAGTTAATTACACACACATGTTCAAAAACAAGGAAATCATCAACATTCCTGTTTTCATGCACATCAAGCTCATGCATGCATTTCATCCTTCAACATTTTCTTAAGCACATTGTACTTTTGAAGCTAAAATGAAATATAATGCTGCAGTAAGAAAGTGAGTCTCCTACTCAACCTTTTTCCATTCACCATCTTGGTAAGAACCTGCAACTTGCATTCCCTTAACAAAGAAATGCAAATAGATGCATCAATAGACATGTAATTTTAATGGGATAAGAACTCTAACGATTTCTCACCAATCCGTTTCAAAGATACTGCCTTTGTTTGCACATTAGCATCAACATGTGAATCGTCCTGAAACACATCCTCTATGGAATCTTCCTTTCCATTTCTGACATTTTCTCTTTCCACTTTCTTCAACTTTTGTGGAAGCATAGTTGGATTCAGAGTCCAACACCTTTCAGCAAGATGCCCTTGCTTATGGCAGTAAGTGCACTACATGTGCATCCTCTTGACAGCATGATTTGCCTTGTCTAATGGACCTTTGGCTTCTTGCTTCCTTTCCTTCAAAAGTTTCCTGTATGTGGCCATTCTCTTCCAACATCTAGAAACATTATGGTTATCCTAACCACAAAGGGAACATGCATTTTTTTTCCCATACCTATATGGAAAATTATCATGCTTTGCACAATCGAAAGGAAAATGTTTAGAACCAGATTTATACCTTTCTCTTTCACCTTTATTTCCTACATGAGGAGGTGAAGCAAATGAAGAAGTGGCTCCCTTTGGGACACCATCAATATCTTCAAGGCTGTTAGAGTTTCTAGAAATATCTGGTTTAAGTGTGTGCTTCTAAACACCTGCATCTTGCAAATGATGTTTCAAGCTATTGCATTCCTCCTGAATACAATCTTCACACTCTTGAGATAGAGGACTTGAAATGAAACTCCTTCCTGGAACTGTTTCAATGGCCTTCATGGCAACTTTGGAATTCTCTCCATAAGTTGGTCCATAGCCAGGACCCAAATACTTAGGCCTTTCCTCAGCCATTATTGGCTCAACAGTACCTTGTGCATGTTTACGTTAGCCATTACTGGCTCAACAATACCTTGTGCATGTTTACCCAAGTCTTTTCCCTCATAGCCCATCTTGGACATTAGCTTGGAACCTATGCCTCTGGTATGTTTTTCAAAAGAATCAATATAAGCATTCTTACAAGAATTTGAAGGCAAACATAAACTATTTACCTCTTCTTCAAGCTGATACTTGACTGACACTTCTTTAGCAATAAAGAGCTATGACTCCAACTGATGCATCATTTTTAGGTTCATATTTGCAATGTGAAGTTGTCTCTCCATTTTTGCAATTGGTTAGAAAGCAACCACTTCTCTTCCTCCATGGAATTCAACTACTTTCTAAATATGCTACTCTTTCTTCCATCCCCTCACATTTCTCTCACCATATCCATCATGGTGGACAAGTCTTGCTTCTTGTCTTCACCAAAGACTCTTGTGAAGACAACAAAATTTTAGGACTCACTTGTAGAAGTTGGCATTATGCCAATTAACAAAAGAACTTAAAACAAGATTAATAAAGAGCTTATTCAAAAACATTTTGCAACAAACCTCTTGTGCTTCAAGGATTACTTTGAGGTCCTTTGGGATAGAAGAATTCCTTCAACCCTTCTTCCTTCTTGTCCTTCCTGGACTGAGATATCAATAGCTTCCCCTTCACCTCTGCAAACTCAAACAATAGTCAGTCTGCAACAAAGCATACAATCATCCTATGACTGTTTAAACACCTTTCAAACAAGTAACCTTTGCTCTGTCAATCAAGCATTTTGATGTAACCTTCTTTGAAGGTGGGGTTAATCAATCTGAAGCTATGATACCACCTAATCTGAAAATGGGGTGCTAAAGGCTTCTTGTGATTACAGGAACCCCTTCCCCACTTCCAAAGCTTAAATATTCCCAAGATACTATGCTTAACTAATGCAGAATTAATAATGTGCTTGAAAATAAGGTGTATGCTGGTGTTTATTTTCTACAATTTATGTTCTTTAAAATTCTTTTGTTTATACTAATATAACATGCATAGAATAGTGAAATAGTGCAAAAAATAGCAAACACATAAGATAACAATTTAATTAGGAGTTCACCCAAAACTCTTGGGCTGCTTCTCCGTGAGCTCTAGTCAACTCGACTAGGCTCTCTGGGATTATGGCAAGGTCCTTTTACAAGCTCCACGCTCAACTCCAATGTATTACATAGAAACAATTGGCTTTAAACACCATCTCATCCCTGGCTCTGGAGCTCTCAGGCTTTCTGGCTCTCACTCTGCCTCTGGCTCTCAGCTCTGGCTCTAGCTCTTAACTTTGGCTCTTGCTCTCACTTTGCATGCATCAATGGATTGCTTGACCTCCAAGCAACTCCTCAGCTACTCTGTGCATTAGCTCTTGTTAGCTTTTCTCTCCCCTTGTATATTGGCTCTCTGGCTCTCTTTGAGGCATTTTTTTCGCTCTCTGGCTTCCCCAACCATTTTCTCTACGCATAATCATCCTTTTGTGGCTCTGCACATTCTCTGCTCCTTGTCATTTTGACTGGCTATCTGTTTATATGGCTATGTGGCTTCAAATGCATCATTGTTAGCCAAAAGCACCCGCTTGTTGTGTGGCATGATGAGTACGAGCTGTTACAAAGGGATCGAGGCCATTTCCAGGCAAAAATTCAAAAATGGAGAAAGATCCAATACATAGAGAGTTACTAGAAAAAAACACTATCGGGCATGAATTCTGGACGTGAAATTCCATCAAATCATCCCTAAAAACCTTATCGGGTCTGCCATTAGGTAGAATATCGCATTCCATAGGTGGATTGGGCAAAAGCCCGAATACACGGCAAAATACTAAAAAATGTGTCAAAATGCTTTCTATGAGAATTCAAATATTATCGCATCTACCCTATAATCATATCAGGTCTGTCTTCAGTCGCTACCGCAAGCCCCATCGTTGATCTATGTGATCTTTGATCCAATGGTTGGTATTCATTTTTGGGTTCCTTAGGAGTACGGAGGTTACCTGCCCAAAAAGGCGGTTTCTCTCTCTCCTCCTCTAGCTGCGCGTCGGCCATTGTATGGGATTGGGTAGAGCCAGCCCAATACCACTTACTGCCTAAGGCCCACCTAAAATCCCACTTACGGAACTCAAATAATATAGGGCCACTTCTAAAATTCCTTTCGGGTCTGGCTTTATCGCTTCAGGGTGTTTTCCTTTGTATTTCAGCTTTACTATCGAAATCCGCTAATACACAGAAAACCTAATAAATACCCTATTATCAGAACTCAAAATTTATAAACTACACTTATAAAATCCGGTGATTCCGACGATCGGAAGTTGCCAATTTAATCTGCAATGTTGATCTGATCCCCGATCAGATTGTCTAGATCGCATTGCATATCGTTGTCGCATTGGCCCTTTGTGTTGGGGATCGTCGATCTCTCGACTGTCATTTTAATCCTGACTGTCTATTCATTTCCTGATCTGATGGCTGAGATTGTACATTGCAATCGCTATTGCATATTGCATTTGGAATGGCCTGGGGGTTCTTCCCTTTGAATATGGACTACACTGACCTGATCCACCGATCTGATCATCAGTGAGCACATGTCGCATAGCCTGGGTCTTGGTATCGAATACGGGCTTGTCTGCAACCTGATACATTAGAGATCACTGATCGAGGGCTTCCTACCTTTAGCCTAAGTCCTTCCCTTTTTCCTTTTTCTAGTATGATTTCCCATAGAAGGCCTTTTAAGCCATTTTTAGAAGATTGTGCCTCTTTTTCAAAGGACAAAAGGCAACTTCTTTTTGCGATAACTTTCGCATCTGAAGTCCATTTTTGCCCATTCAAATTGCAGTAGATTTAGAATGAAAAGATCTATGCAATGGGGTTATTTCCAGGAGCATCCTTGGAATTTCATTTTCTTCTATGAGGAGCACTTAGACTTAGAAGTCTATCCAAAATCCATTTTGGATCATGCCTTCTTACTAAGAACTTTTGGTCTCCAAAACACTTACATACTAAACTGAACAGTAAATGAGAGTAACAACACCCTCTTAATTCAGCCTCCATACGCTTCCCTTGCATAGTGCCTTGAACCAAAGCCTTTGACCACTCTCCTTCCTAGATGTGTTGGTCCTCTTGGAGAGAACTGCCTTCCTCCTTGCCTTCCTGCAGAACTCCTGCTGAAATGGTCATAGAAGGTAGTTTGAACTTCTCTGCCTTGATTACTGATCCAAGGTGGCTCAAATAAATGTGAAGTACATCTTCTCCACAAAACTTACCTATTTGACAAGCTGCCAACAACAACAAAAATACAGACAACAATTGTATTGCATAACCTCCTGATTCAACAAAAGAAACAAATTTTCACATATTGTGAACACCTACATGTCTTACATTTGTGTACAATTGATGGACTAGATAACAAGCCCACAAAACATGCCTTTAAACAAATGACCCTTCAAGTCAAGCATGTAGAAAATGTCCATTAGGACTCTTTTTCAAAAGATGAAACACTTCATCATTATCTCCGTCTTGGAGACCGCATCAACTTTTCTCAAGTCAATATTCCATGCATGTTACAACAAAGCAATCAACCCTTCAAGTTAATTACACACACATGTTAAAAAATAAGGAAATCATCAACATTCCTGTTTTCATGCACATCAAGATCATGCATGCATTTCATCCTTCAACTTTCACTTAAGCACACTATACTTTCGAAGCTAAAATGAAATATAATGTCATAGCAACAAAGTGAGTCTCGTACTCAACCTTTTTCCATTCACCATCTTGGTAAAAACCTGCAACTTTCATTCCCTTAACAAAGAAATGCAAATAGATGCATCAATAGACATGCAATCATAATTCGATAAGAACTCTAACCATTTCTCACCAACCCCTTTCAAAGGTGCTACCTTTTTCTACACATCAACATCGACATGTGAATCATCCTGAAACACATCATCCATGGAATTTTCCTTTCCATTTCTGCCATCTTCTCTTTCCACTTTCTTCATCTTTTGTGAAAGCATTGCTGGATTCAGAGTCCAACACCTTTCAGCAAGATGCCCATGCTTATGGCGGTAAGTGCACTGCATGTGCATCCTCTTGACAACATGATTTTCCTTGTCCAACTGACCTTTGGATTCTTTCTTCCTTTCCTTCAAAAATTTCCTATATGTGGCCATTCTCTTCCAACATCTAGAAACATTATGGTTATCCAAACCACAAAAAGAACATGCAATTCTTTTCCCATACCTATATGGAAATTTATCATGCTTTGCACAATCAAAAGGAAAATGTTTAGAACCAGATTTATACCTTTCTCTTTCACCTTTATTGCCTTCATGAGGAGGTGAAGCAAATGAAGAAGTGGCTCCCTTTGAACACCATCAATCTCTTCAAGGCTGTTAGAGTTTCCACAACTCTCTGGTTCAAGTGCATGCCTCTAAACACCTGCATCCTACAAATGATGTTTCAAGCTATTGCATTCCTCCTGAATATAATCTTCACACTCTTGAGTTAGAGGACCCGAAACAAAACTCCTTGGAATTGTTTCAATGGCCTTCATGGCAGCTTTGGAATTCTCTCCGTAAGTTGGTCCATAGCCAGGACCCAAATACTTAGGCCTTTCCTCAACCATTATTGGCTCAACAATACCTTGTGCATGTTTACCCAAGCCTTTTCCCTCATATCCCATCTTGGACATTAGCTTGGAACCTATGCCTCTGGTATGTTTTTGAAAAGAACCAATATAAGAATTCTTAGAAGAATTTAAAGGCAAACAAGAACTATTTATCTATTCTTCAAGCTGAAACCTGACTAACACTTCTTTGGCAACAAAAAGTTGTGACTCCAACTCATGCATCATTTTTAGGTTCATATTTGCAATGTGAAGTTGCCTCTCCATTTCCTACAATTTGTCAGAAAGCAACTACTTCTCATCCTCCACGAAATTCAATTGCTTTCTAAGTATGCTGCTCTTCCTTCCATCCTCATACATTTCTCTCACCATATCCATCATAGTGGACAAGTCTTGCTTCATGTCTTCATCAAAGACTCTTGTGAAGACAACAAAATTTGAGGAATCACTTGTAGAGTTTTTCATTATGCCAATGAACAAAAGAACTTCAAACAAGATTAATAAAGAGCTTATTCAATGACCTTTTACAACAAACCTCTTGTGCTTCAAGGATTGCTTTGAGGTCCTTTAGGATAGAAGAATGCCTTCAACCTTTCTTCCTTTATGTCCTTCTGGGATTGAGCTATCAATAGCTTTCATTTCACCTCTGCAAACTCAAACAATAGTCAGTCTAGAACCAAGCATACAGTCAACATCTGATTGTTTAAACACCTTTCAGACAAGCAATCTTTGCTCTGTCAATCAAGCATTCTGGTGTAATTTTCATTAAAGATGGAGTTAATCAATCTCAGGATATGATACCACCTGATCTGAAAATGGGGTGCTAAAGGCTTTTTGTGAACTTACAAGAGCCCCTCTCCCACTTCGAAAGCTTAAATATTCCCATGATACTATGATTAACCAATGTGGAATTAATAATGTTCTTGAAAATAAGGTGTATGCTGGTGTTTATTTTTGACTGTTTATTTTCTTTAAAATTCTGTTATTTATGTTGATATAACATGCATATAACAGTAAAATAGTGCAGCAAATAACAAACACATAAGACAACAATTTAATTAGGAGTTCACCCAAAACTCTTGGGTTACATCTTTGTGAGCTCTAGGAAACTTGACTAGGCTCTCTAGGGTTATGGAAAGGTCCTTTTACAAGCTTCGTGCTCAACTCCACTGTATTACACAGAAACAATGGTCTTAGAGGACCATCTCATCCCTCGCTTTGAAGCTCTCAGGCTTTCTCGCTCTTGCTCTGGCCCTGGCTCTCAGCTTTGGCTCTAGCTCTGGCTTTGGATGTTGGCTCTAGCTCGTGGCTCTGGCTCTTGGATCTCCCTCTAGCACTCATTCTTTAGCTCTAGTTCTGGCTCTGGCTCTGGTTCTCGGCTCTGGCTCTTGGCTTTGGTTCTTGCTCTCACTCTGCGTGCATCAATGGATCGCTTGACCTCCAAGTGACTCCCTTGGCTGATCTGTACATTAGCACTCGTTAGCCTTGCTATCCTGTCATAAATTGGCTCTCTGGCTCTCTTTGAGGCATTTTTTTGGCTCTCTCGCTTCTCTAGCCATTTTCTTTGTGTATAGTCATCCTTTTGCGGCTTTGCACATTCTCTGCTCCTTGCCAGTTCGACTGGCCATCTGGCTCTATGGCTCTGTGGCTTCAAATGCATCATTTTCAATCAAAAACACCTGCTTGCCGCGTGGGATGATGAGTAGGAGATGTTACAAAGGGATCGAGGCCGTTTTCGAGGCAAAAAGCCAAAAATGGAGAAAGATCCAATACACAGAGAGTTATTGGAAAATACACTATAAGGCATGAATTTCGGATGTGAAATTCCATCAAATTGTCCCTAAAAACCCTAACGGGTCCAACATTACGCAGCATATCGCATCGCATAGGTGGATTGGGAAAAACCCTGAATACATTGGAAAACGCTGAAAAACCCATCAAAATCCTTTCTATCAGGCTCCAAATATTATCACATCTGTCGTATAATCATAACGGGTCTGCCTTCGCTCACTATCGCAAGCCCCACCATTAATCTGTGTGATCTTCGATCCAATGGTTGGTATTCATTTTCGGGTGGCTTAGGAGTACAGAGGTTACTTGCTCGAATAGGCAGTTTCTCTCTCCCCTCTGCCAGCCACGCATCGACCATTGTATGGGATCGGGCAGAGCCAGCCCAATACCACTTACCGCCTAAGGCTCACCCAAAATCCCACTTATTGGAACTCTAATAATATAGGGCCGCTTCTAAAATTTCTTTCGGGTCCGGCATTATTGCTTTGGGGCATTTTCCTTTGTATTTCACCTTTTCTATCGAAATCCACTAATACACAGAAAATCTAACAAGTACCATTTTATAAAAACTCAAAATTTATCAATTGGGCTTATAAAATCCATCGAGTCTAGCGATCACAAGTCGTCGATCTAATTTGGACCATTGATCTGATCCCCGATCAGATAGTCTAGATCACATCACATATCGCTACCACATTGGCCCTTTGTGTCGGGGATCATCGGTCTCCTGACCGCCGATTTAATCCTAGTCGTCCATTCCTTTTCTGATCTGATGGTTGAGATTGCACGTTGTGATCGCTATCGCATATCACATTTTGAATAGCCTGGGGGTTCTTCCCTTTGAATATGGACTGCGCTGACCCGATCCGCCGATCCGATCATCGGTGATCACATGTCACATAACTTGGGTCCCAATATTGCATGCGAGCCTGTCTCTCACCTGATACATTGGAGATTGCCAATCAAGGGCCTCCCGCCTTTGGCATAAGTCCTTCACTTTTGCCTTTTCCTGATGTGATTTCCTGTATAAGGCCTTTAGGCCATTTTTAGAAGATTTTGCCTCGTTTTCCAAGCACAAAGAGCAAATTATTCTTGCGATAACTTCGCAATCCAAATTCCATTTTAACCCATTCAAATTTCAGTAGTTTTAGAATGAAAAGGTCTACGCAATGAGGCTATTTTTAGGAGCATCCTTGGGCTTTCATTTTCTTCTGTGAGGAACACTTAAACTTAGAAATCTAACCAAAATCCATTTTGGATCACCCATCGGTGTATTTCCATGTGACAAAGGGTGCACGAAAGAAGCTTGAGCCGATAGTAGAGTTGGGGATACTTGTGGGGTACACTAATACACCTCACAACTATCGAGTGTACTTGCCTACCAGTCGGAGGACAGTGGTTCACAGAGATCTCAATTTTGATGAGCAAAAGGCCATGCGAGTTTCTCTTGAGAGGGAGCTCCAACTACAAGCTGTGGAGGAATTGTTGGTTCCTAAGGATGAGGAGCCTCAGACTAATGCAAAGCAGTTGCATGTAGAGGTTCCAAGAGTGGATACATCCACTCAATCAGAGTCTTTTAGATATGGACGAAAGCACACAAGAGAAGCTAACAAATTGTTGGGGGATGCGAGAGAGAATGTGGGAGCACCATCTTCTCAGTGCAGATAGAGGAGGTCACCTAAGAAGTACACTAGATACATAGTCCTTGCTGGGGAATGTGTTGAGACCGAGCCATCTTCCTTTGAAGAAGTAGTGGAGCAGTTGATTTGGGTTGATTCTATGGTGGAGGAGTATGACTCCATAGTTCATAACAATGTTTGGGATGTGGTTCAGAGAACGAAGAACAAGTTAGTTGTGAGTTTCTGTTGGCTTTACAAGGTAAAACAAGCTGCTGATGGTACTGTGGAGAATCATAAGATAAGATTTGTTTCCCGTGGATTTTCACAAGTCAAGGGGATTGACTAGGATGAGACTTTCACACCTATCGCAAGGTACTCATCTATCAGATCTATGTTGGCACTATCAACATAGATGGGTTGGAAGATCCATTAGATGGATGTGAAGACTACATTCCTTAATGGTGAGATTGAGTAAGAGGTGTACATAGAGCGGCCGAAATGTTTTGAGACCTTTGATTATGACTCGCATGTGTGCCAACTCAAGACAACGTTATACGGACTGAAGCATGCACCTCCTGCTTGGTACACTAGGATAGACAACTACTTCACCAGGTTGGGCTTCATAAAGAGTGAAGAAGATGCAGACCTGTACAACATTGTGGTGGAAGGTGAGTTGTTGTTCATCGTACTTTATGTTGATGATCTCATATTGACTTATCTAAGATGAAATACATGGGTCTCATACATTACTTCCTCAGCATGGAAGTGTGGGAGAAGGATGGGGAGTTGTTTGTGTCTCAGGGAAAGTATGTCAACGAGATACTCAGGAGATTCCACATGGAGAAGTGCAAGCCCATGCAGACTCATCTAGCTGGTAACTGGAGGAAGGAGGATGCTACTTCAGGAGAAGTAGTGGAGGCTACCATGTACAAGGAGCTTGTGGATTCATTGATGTACTTAGTGAACACACTACCCAATTTGCGCCATACAGTGAACCAGCTGAGTCAAGCGATGGTTCACCATACCAAGATGTTTTGGAAGGAGGAAAAGCATGTATTGAGATACCTCAAAGGCACATCTCAGTATGGATTATGGTATAGACAAATAGAGGGAGTGATGCTACTAGGCTTCACAGATGCAGATTGGGCAAGGAGTCCATTAGATTGGAAGAGCACATCAGGAGAGATTTTCAACCTTGGGTTAGAAGCAGTTTCATGGTACAATAGGAAACAAAGGTTGGTTGCACTCAACTCGGCAGAGGCTGAATACATGGCTACAAGTCAGGTAACATGCGAGGCCATCTAGATGTGGAAATTCTTGGTTGGTTTGTTTGATTAGAGGATGGATCCAACTGTGATTTATTGCGATAATCAGAGTTGTATCAAACTCTGAGAATCTAGTATTTCATGACAGGTCCAAGCGCATTGACATCTGGTATCATCATCTCAGAGACTGTGCAGTAAGGAGGATCATGTTTCTGCAGTATATTTCAACAAAGGAGAAAGATGCTAACATTTTGACAAAGGCATGGTCAAAGTGTAAATTCGAGTTCCATAGAGATAGGATCGAGGTGGAAGATAATCCCTTTCTTGTTGAGAGGGAGTGTTGAAATGTGGCAACAATAATATTCCAATTTTAGTTTGTACTTGAATTAAAATTGTGAATTAAAATCTAATTTAGTCTCACCTGCTACTTGGAAATAAATAATTAAGTTATTTTGACTTAATTAGTTGGATAAATTCAAGTTAGAAGTCTTTCTGAAGTAATGTAAGAGTTATCCCTTAAATTAAGGAGATAAGTCTTAAATTAAGGAGATAAGATTGAGTTATATTTGAGTTCTAATTAGTTAACTCAGTTTACTGAGTTAAGTTCAATTAAATTAGTTCCAAACTATTTGAGGAACTCATAGAGAGTTAACAGTCAGTTGATGCAAGCATGCACTCAACTACTGTACTCCAGTTAACTAAAGATTCCTTCATGAGTAACTCATGCATGTCTATTATGAGAAAGACCTAGTTGAGCTAAATGTTAAGGACAATGTACTATCAGTTGCCTGTGTTTTCCTATAAATAAAACTCATGCATGTAGAAGGAAAATTCCTGGAGGATTGCATAGTTCTGATAGTGTGTGTGATGAGGTGATCATCCACTTGGTGAGGTGAGAATCATCCACTAGGAATAGCAAAAGGAAATAGGAGCTTGGAGGGCAGAGAGGAAGGCTTGTGAAAAGCCTGGATTGCCTATGAGCATTTGTGAGGATTGTACTTAGAAATGGCTAGTTGTGAGAGCTAAGGCTTTGTATAATTCCTATGTATTTCCACCTTGTATGATAATAGAGATAGTGGGGTTTTTAGCTGAGGCTTTCCACAAAGTATTTTCATGTGTATTGTGGATTGAATCTTCTTCTTCTGGTTATATGTCTTCATCTTAATCTTGCTCAATCTTTAAGCTTCCCCAAATTGATAGTAGAAGTAAGTTATAGTATTTTTCTTTGGTTATATTTGTATTATTGGGTTAACCTACAAGTAGATTTTCTACATGGTCTCAGAGCAAGATTTGTAGAGAATTTGCAGAATTTAAACACACACACACACACACACACACACACACACACACACACACATATATATATAATATATATATTTAAAGGAAAATATATTTTTAACCATTTATTTTCTGTTTATTTGAATTGGCATTGCAATTTTGATAAAGCACAACATAACACCTTCTTATGCTTCAAATAGTGGGGTATGAGAGAAAAAATATAATGAGCTTGATATCCAATCAGTTAGTGATGTTCGTCCTAAAATATTCTCATGTAAGAGATGAGATATATTTTAATAATAATTATGCCACACTCATCTAGCCATGTGAAAAAACCACTAGTATTTACCCTCTCTTTTCCAGGGTGAATTCTCTCTTGTGGGAATTCAAGTGTACCCTTGAGTCTCATGAGTCATAGAATACTTTCTTGCAAGCATGGAAAATTTTAGAGGCGAATGTTTTCCCTTTGTTGAAATTAAGGGGTTTTAAATTTTTAGTGGGCGAATATTTTGTATCATAGTACATTTTTACAAATCACCTCAAATAGCCCATCTTATTTTAAGGGAGAGGGTATAAAAGGTAAATTTAGCCCTTGAAATTAGCAGTTACAACCTTCCATTCACCCTAATTTTCAATAATAGTTTTTATTTAAGTGAATCCTATGGGCCAAATACCATTTTTATAAAAGAGGTATGGTAAATTAATAATATTATAAATAAATGAGAGGTATGGTAAATAAAAAAACATTTTTTATATTTACTCCATAAGTCACCTTATATACATGCAAGGGTGTAAACAAATAAAAATATAAATAAAGTCAAGGTATGGTAAATAAATAAAACCTCTTTTTATATTTAGTCCATAACCGTCTTTCTATTTATGAAGGCTCAAAAAAGAGGTTTTATTTAAGTGAATCCCATGGGCCAAACACCATATTTGTAAAAGAGGTATGGTAAATTAATAAAAATATAAATAAACGAGAGGTATGGTAAACAAATAAAACATTTTTTATATTTACTCCACAAGTCACCTTATATTTACAAACATTCAAAAATGCGTTATATTTAGGTGAAACCTATGGGAAAAAATACTATGGCCAAATACCATGGGCTAGATTATTATTAATACCATGCAAAAAAACATTATGAACCCTAATATTAGTATTAATAAAAATAAAAATGGCACATGGTATTGACCCATGGTATTCACGTGGAATGTAGCCTATTTAAATGGGGGAATTAAACTAGCATAGATCCATCTTTACTCTGGACTAAGCCCCGAGAGGGATCAAATATCATGATATGCAACTAGCATAGAGTGAAAAAATATTTGATCCCTCTCAGGCCTTGGTGGATCAAGAGTAAAAATGGATGTTGTATCTTAATGTATGTTAAAAATTTTAACTTGGTTAAAATAAAAATCAAATTATTAATTTTTATAAATTACTAATAGTACTTTTTAAGGTATAGGTTTATGATAACCCATGGTATTGACCCATGGTAATACCATGGTATTCATGTGAGCATAGACTATTTAAAGGGGAAATTCTATCATCTTAGATCCATCTTAATTCTAGGTCTACCAAGTGCTCAGAGGGATAAATAGATTTCATTCCCATAAGAGTGGTAGATGTGGAGACTGGATGTGGAGTTAAGATGGATATAGGTCACTTCACAAAATTTAGTAAAAAATACCAATATCTCCATTAATATTGGTTTTTAACTTTTTTCTGATTTAACAAAACAAATTCAAAACAATGAAACCGCAGAAGATTTCTCACCATTTTTCAAACATTCTCAATATGATATCTTCATGAAAAAGTTTAGGTATTTATGTTGGATTAGTTGGTTGAAAAATAAGCTTGTTTGTACAAACTTTCATCTTCTATGCTATTCTTAGTTTGTCCTAATGATCTATAGGGGTTGGAGCCACTCCACCATATTTTCCTAAAAGGTGGAGATTGTTCACCAAAAAGTAAATTAATCTACATATTACAACGCTGTTAAAAAATGTGAGACCTATGAGGGTAGTGAATTGTGCTAATAAGAAATTTAGATTGGGAGAGACGTAATTAAATTTTATTAATTAATTGAAGATTTCCAATTAAACTAATAATAAATCTACATTTATATATTCATATATTGATTGGAAGGATTCTCACAATGGTCACTTCTTTCAATTAGATCCCATCCAAGCCTTTGGGATACCTAATACTTTCTTATATAATATAGTTGGGGCTTGCTACTTGTTGGCATGTTGGGGTAAACAAACTTGATGTGTTTTTTTTTATATCGTAGTTGGAGTCTATGGAATAAGAAATAAATTTGATAACTTAAAAAATGTGGTAGCTTGAAAAAAGTTGTAGAGAAAAGATTAATCTCTCCTACCTTAACAGAACTTGTTGTCAGTGTCAACATCTACTAGAACTTTGTTGTGGAATATTATCAAAACTAATATAAGGATATGAAAGAGTGTATTGTAAGAACCTTGCCAACACGGCCACTAAAACTTGGAACATTGTTTGTAGGAAGAAAAAATTATGTTTCTTTTTTCCAAACATGTATGTTAGTATATTACAGTTTAATGAATATGCTTTCTTATTATCATTTATGGTTTCATACTTTAACAAAACATTTGGCAAGACTTCACAATGTTCTATTATTCAGTAAAAGATTTTCCGACATCTTACAAGATTTTATAATTCAGTGAAAGATTCTCCATCAATGTACAAGATAATATAATCTGGTGAGAGATTCACCAAAAAAATTATATATACATATTATATTATTGATAAAATCACCTCCCATTTTTCCTATCTATCATGGGGATTAGCCCATTTATTATACATATAAATTTAGGTTGGTTCTTAAAATTTCCTTGCTTGCAAGGATTCAATTAAACATATTGATGCTCACAATCCAAAGGAGAAACTCGAGGATCAGAAATATATAGATGGAATACTTCATTGCTAGATTATGGGGTCCCTTTGGTGTCCACTAATCTATCATGCTCATTTTTTGTTTTACTATTTTTCCCAGTATTGTGAACGAAATTAGAGGTTTTCACATCCTTTAATTCTCTACAAATAATATCTCCTCCTTTACCATCGTTTCTAATTTTCATAGTTACTGAAACATTGGAAGTCTCATTTAATTTTGGAATTCATATGAAGTAAAATTCTCCATAGATTTTGGTATGTTCTTTTGGAACAAGAAAATAATGTGGGGTTGATCTCATTGCAAGAGAAGAAAGGATTTGAGACTAGTAGAAACATTTGGGGCCAATAGTTATTAGATGATAAAACTAGATAACACATGACCCTTTGTAAGGTATGATCCCCCATCTTGACTTTGTTGCCTCCACTTGAAGCTTCCTAGTCAACAAAAGCTAGCTTCTCTTTCTCATGAAAGAAAAGTTTTACCCATAAATGTGTCCTTGCACCAAAATTGTTCTTTTAAAATCTAGATACTTCTCCTTTAATATCCTCTATGATTTTGTTCTCCTACCATTCGAAATATGAAATTGGAAAACCAAAATTGGGTAAGTTTTTATATCCCAAACAAGGACAAGATATTCTTGTTATCCTCTGTCTGTGAAGCATATTAATGTATTGAGATCAATTGGATAGACCCAAACTCATAGGTTTACATTAAATGTTTTTATTAAATAGAAAAGCAATGATTATGTCGAGTTTGCAATCATATAAACCAAAATTTCCCCATATGTGAATCTCATTAAAATTGGAGAAAGTTATGTGTTGTAGTCTTTGAAATTTCTTGAACAAATCTCTTCTCGCTATGTTCAATATATGAAATGAAAGCTATTTAGGCCCAATTGACTTACAATATGATTTTTATACTATTTATCCATCATAAAAAAACATATAAGATAGTGTGATTGGGCAAATCATAAGTGCATATTATTTGCAAATGTGTATACAAGTTACATTGAATGCATAGACAAACTTTAAATCTAGATATATTATATATTTATTAGGTAGGGATTTATATATATACTAAAATAAAAGGGTTAGACTGTCTAAATATTGGTTAAAACAATAATGTTTCTTTGAAGTTATCAATTGAATAGTGTAGTGGAAATGAAAAACACCAATAAAAAATTAATCTAATGGAAGTTATAAAGTCAAGGTGTTCAATCTAAGCATTTAAAAAGATATTTAAACAAAATGAGTGAAACTTAAAATAATGGATAGCGACCTTGTTTATTATTATTAAAATTAATTTGAAATTTTATTTTAATTTTCCATTAATAATTCTCATGGTTTTGACATATGTATCATGATGATTAGAGGTGCTCATGGTCTAGACTTGTTTAGTTGAATACACCAACAATGTAAAACTTTGTATTCAATCTTTATTTAGACTATGAAATCTACAAATCTCCCTATGGTGAGTAAGGTAATTCAAAGAATAAGAAGCTTTTAGTTCAATAGTTGTTTCCTTATCTAGAATATGTATATGATTATGAAAATAAAAATTTGTTAAGGTCGATATACAAAATGATGTGGATGAGACGTAAATTAATTAATTTTTATCTACAACATTGCTATTGATAAGATATGTAGTGTAACATAAGAATAAGAAATAAAATTGGAAATCATAAAAATGAAAAGAAAAATATCAAATGCTTAGATAAAATCAACATAATAGTACAATGAATGAATATAAATCCATATTAACCCCAATCCATGAAGCATTGATAAGGATGAGGATGGGTTTGTGCCTCAACTTTTCTCTCTATCAGGGCTTAGTAGATCCAAAGTTACATTTATCGAAACTTGTTTTTAAAATGTTGCTTTGGGTGATCTCCATGTGACTTATAACCTCAATAGTGCAGGTGGAATTTTTTCATATTACAAAATTGTAATATTGTTATTTTGGTATGATAATATTATGGTTCAAGTTTACATTTTTGTCTTTTTTCATTTTTCATCTAAATACTCCTATGTTTATTCACTAAAAGATAACATGAAAATGTTTCCAAATTCATATTGACTAGATTTTCACAAAAACTAAATCACATTAATTTTCGTTGTAATTTTTGGAGTCCTCTTCACTATAATGATAACATGTGTATTTGTAGGAAATAATATAATTTGTTCAAAAATTTCTTTGAAAGATTTTATTATGAATTATTAAATTTTGAAGGTTGACCATCTTATAGTAAATGAATGTTGGATGGAATTTTTTTTCGAACCAGTGAGGAGCACTCCACAAAATTGGATGATTTTGAATAAAATGTTGATGGGTGAATATTCAATTCCCAACCTTTAGGACCTTATCAAGAGTTTACCATGTCTATGGTCACCATACAAAGCCAATCAAAGGATAAAGGCACAACCTTATTAAAGTGATTTTTTCGAATAGAGTTTGACCATCACAAATAAGAAAAGAAAAATATTGTTCAATTTAGAAAATTCATTTTATTAGCATATCAAGGCTTAGTGAAATATATGTAGAGAGAAATATCATAAAGGACCTAGATCTTAAACATTTATTACAAGTTTCTTTGACATATCTAATATTTTCAAAGTGTTGTACTATATAGCATTTTTCATTCTTTAAAGAAGTAGGTCCTTGATAATCTTATGATAAAAAATGAATGATTTTTGTTATAAAAAACAATGGCATATTATGGATAATTGAGCTCATTCATTATTATCGATGAGAAAAGGTCATATGAATTTCTTGATACACAATGCACCCAATCATCTCTAGTATCACTTATGTTATGGCATGTACATCATCTACATTCATCTTCACTGTAATTATGAAAGCCATGTTCTAGTGAGTTAATATTAGATTTTTCTTATTACAAATTACAACTAAAATTCCACCAAGTGCTCATTCTTATAGTTACGAATGAGGATAAGGACATACTTATATGATTTTTATTCGGGAGGAAAATATATTTTTAAACATTAATTTTCTATTTGATTTCATTTGACTTCATATGCAATCATGTTAGTGCACAACATAGCATCTGCTTATGCTTCAAATAGTGGGGTGTGAGAGAAAAATGATAATGAACTTGATAATCAATTATATACTAATGCTAAGCATAAAGTAGAAGGTTTCGATGTGATAGGTGAGATATATTATAATATTAAGTATTCCACACTAGTGTACCATTGTGAAAAATCCATAAGTATGTGTCTTTTGTTTACCAAGGTGCATTCTCACTTGTGGGAATGCTAGTATACTCCCAAGACCCATCAGTTGTCGAATATTTTCTTGCAGTGTTCTTTTGAAACCTAGATACTTCTCTGTTAATATCTACTTTAATCTTATTTCCCCTACAGTTCAAAATATGAAATTGGAAAACCAAAATCAATTTCTTTCGAGTTGATAGTCTTGTATCAGCTTTTACATCTCGAATGAAGACATTCACCTTCTTATTATCCTCCATGGATGAAGCATATCTAATATATTAAGGTCAATTGGATATAACCAAACTTATAGGTTTATATTAAATCTAGTATTTAAATAGAGAAACAAGGATCATTTTGAGTTTGCAATCATATTGTGGGCATTTGAAATGAAACCTCTTTCCATAATATGCAAATGCAATATTGTGAAACTTTTGGAATGTCACTGTTGTGAAAGCCCATGAATATTACAACATAACTACAAAACAAGAACTTGAACTCTCCAAAACTATTAGTAAGGTAATGCTTATGAAGCCAATAAACAACTTGTGAGATGGGGTTCTTTTATTTCATAAGCTATTTAAGTCCCTCGAAAACAAGAAAAGAATACACCTAAAGGTGATGATGTTTTAACCAAGGTTAGTTGTTAGAGTGGTTAATGGATTTAAGGTAGATCGCTAGATGCTTGGTCATAATCTTGAGAATCTAGATAAGAATAGACTTAAAAGGAGATGTTGTCTTAACCATGTTTAATTGTTACTCTTTTGAGTGGTTAATAAATTGGAGGTTAAGATAGATTTATGGTAGATCACTAGATATGTGTTCTTACTCTTAATAATCAAAATAGTGATGTAGCTGCAGTAAACAATATATGATACTATATATATTATTACTAACATATATAGTATAGATAATAAACGACCATCTCAAGTGAATTCAAACCTCTTTCAACATATATGATACTTATTTAAATATTATTTTAAGTTAGTAAATAAATATATATATAATTAAAAAACCGTAATCACGTCCTATCATGCTCATGGTAATGGTAAGAGGAGTTTAGTTTTTTTTTTTTTTTTTAATTATAGATTGTGGGTTACTTAAGGTTAGGGTTGAAATTATAGTAAAATCTATGTTGCATATGAAATTATGGTATCTCCGTTTCTTTGGGTAACAGTAATTTCTTTATGAAAACCTGCCCTACGGTGGCCCTAATTAGAGAAGCTTGTTGTTGAGAAGTCAATAGTTGGAGGAGCACAGATGTACGAGCTCGACTGCTCGTGCAAGCAGAAGAAACAAAGAAGAGTTCTCAATAGGATCGGGATAACTCAACAATAGTACTTAAGTTTTATTGCGCGGGCTGAATTGACTATTTCAATTCAGCGAATTGTGCCCAACCAATCTCCTTACTCTCCCAGCGCTGGCTGAATTACCTTGATCGGAGATATCCCAACTGATAGCTTATCTGGGGATGGATCCTCCATCTAACTGCTAGTTTATGTGCGGATGGATATATGGGGATAGTTTATTACATATATAAAATATTGGGATAGTTTATTAGATATATAAAATATTGTGATGTCTTTAACCAATAAGAAATTTGAATTTCGTTAGTTTAATTCTCAGGATCATATCATTAAACATTATTTTTATGGATATATAGTTTTTATATTTGCGCTGATCGCCCAGTTTCATTGAATTTTGTTGTTCGCTTACTTTACTTTAATTTAATTCTAGATGCCTTGGCCTCCAGTGTTTTTCTAATCCCGCGTCACTCAACTGAAGTCTGTGTCTCTAGTTACCTGTTTAGCTCCCTCTAGTTCTTACTGGTTACCTGTTTGATACTCCCTCTTGTTCTTACGACCTGTCTCTATTTACGATTAGTCCATGGGTACTTCGTAAAAATTCCAAACGTATCGGTTTAATTATTATAACTTACAGCATAATATGCATTACTTAAATATATATTATATAATTATAGTGGTACATTATCTCTATATTAAGTCTCCTCTCCTAGACTTATTTTATTTTATTTTTCACTCACTTATAATGTAATGCGACTTTCGTTAAGTCTATGCCTCTACTTACGTACTTGTTTAGCCCTCTCTCTATTTACTGTTAGTATGCTCTGTGCTATTGGTACTTTTGTAATAGGAGGGCTATGCGTAGTTGGTGGCGGCTAAATACCTCAGGTAGGTCCTTATTAGATAAATTTTATGGTCTATTTTTTATTGATAAATTTTTTTTGTTGTATTTTTGTAGATGTCATATTAAATTGGATTTTTATTGGTTTTAAAAATTGCTGGAAAAAATTAATATATTATTT